>JAMWYP010000948.1:0-15425 GCA_025563575.1 Acacia pycnantha | reverse complement strand
ATTACAATGATAAAACATTAGTTTGTGACCCATCTCATTACAACGAAAAAAAAAATAGCTTGTGACCCATCTTCCAACTACATCCCCTATTCGAATCCAATTTGAACATCTCTTCCAACGAAATTCAACTTGGGAAACCTACTTATATCTGACTAAACAGTGACACGATCGCAATACTAAAAATGAAAACTCGAACGTTGGTGCAACTGCAAATTCAATCAAAAGTCTCATTTTTAAAAAAATAAAATAAAATATTATAATTAGATGTTGTGTCAAAAGGCCCATTGGTTTTTGCCAATTATCACTAGTGGAAAAAAGGCTTTTAAGACCAGACAAAAAAGGTACATTAGGACCGGACCCGCGAGCAGTCTTGTTCCAGGCGGTATTAAAAGTCGACCTTTAAGACCGGACTTTTACACGGTCTTAAAGATTTTCTTTAAGACCGGGACATTTTAAACCTTCTGTCTTAAAAGTCGACTAAATAAATATCGACCGCTCTTAAAAGATCCAAATATTAAGACCGGACAAATATCAATCCGGTCCTAAAGATAGAGGACTCTAAGACCGACTTTTTCAATTACCCGGTCTTAAAAGACCGACTTTCAAGACCGACTTTTACAATGGACCGGTCTTAAAAGACCAACTTTTAAGACCGAACACCTTTAAGAGCGGTGTTATATATACATCCGGTCTTAATATTTGAACATTTAAGAGCGTATTTTTATTTGCGGTCTAAATTTTCCCGTATTTTTTCCCTGTTCATTCTTCCTGATCAATATATATACACAAATCCACCATCCAAAACAGACATAAAAATCGATATACTTTAAGCTACAAGCTATGAACATGAATAAATTGAATTGGGAAAAAGAATACAAATATTATACACCATGAGTTATATGGCCTCTTAATTAAGTCTAAAACAACTAAAGTAATTTATACAATAAGCTAACATATAACTAATTACAAAGGCAATGAGTTACAATACATGCAAAGACGTAATTCAACATACAAATGTAGTCCAATATATTATTCACCATGCCTTCATTTGATTCCCACCCAACAACGTAACATGCATCCTCTTTTATAACATGCCCCTTTGAAACGGATCCACGCCACAAAAACAAAACAAGAACAAATTCATATTCAATGATGACATTGTTTAATTAAGAACATAGACGACATATAATAATTGTTAAAACCTTAAAGTTTTCTAAGAATACGCATATGAATATTAATTACCTTATGAATTGACACTTTTATAAAGTGATATCCTCCCATATCCCTTCTTGATGATCATTTCTTATGCTGGGTTCATTATCCGCTTCATGTTCTTCGTTCATGTCCTAGACCCCTTGTAAAAGGAGTACTCTCGGAAGATCACCATAATTTGAATGACTTTCCTCATCAATATCAATGACCCTCTTTCCTTGGAGAGCTACTGAGACCACATTTTATTTTCTTGATCGGTGATATAGAACACTTGTTTTGCATGATCCGCCATAATAAAAGGTTCATCTCCAAAACTTCTACTATTGACATCGACTAAAGTGAATCCTAGTCGATCGATCCGAACACCATTATTGACATTAACCCACTTGCATTTGAAGATGGGAAATCTAACTTTGACATAGTCCACCTCCCAAATCTCTTCAATAACCCCATAATATGGCATGATTGCCAATTTAGGCCTCTTGTCTTTGAATCGAGAAGTGCATAGATTCACCCTCTAACATAACACCATTGTTTGGAGGCGTGCTCCTATCATCTAGGGACTTCGTGTAAAATGTATAACCATTGATCACATACGAATTCCAACTTATGACATCAAACTCGGGACCACGTGCTAACCATTTCATTGTCTCGAAACACATTCGGATCCCTCGACCTTTTGTTTGAACCAGTTTGCAAAAGTTGTTTATGCTCCCTAATCAACCTTTGTTCGGTCATTCGATGGTTCTCTTTCCTTACAACCTCTTTATGTGCGGATATGCTGGCTTGAACTTCATCAACATTATTCAAGATGTATAAGTGGACTTGTGACAATTCATCACGATCCACACTCTTTCCGAAGCCCCACGTCTACCCCCGCCAGCATGCGACGTTTGGAAGCCCAATATGTCTTACTTTGGCCAAATAATTTTGACAAAATTCCATGGCCTCTTGAAACATATTTGAACAATTGATGCTTACGCCGGTACGCGTTCTTCACATACCGTTTTAGGAATTTCATAGATCTTTCAATAGGGTACATCCACAGTAAATGGATAGGGCCGCACAACTTTATCTCCCTCACTAGATGAACAATGAGATGAACCATGATGTCAAAAAATGAAGGAACAAAAAGCTTTTCAAGGTGGCACAAGATAAGATATCCTTCATTCTCCAATTCATCCAACTTTTCAATCTTGAAAACTTTACTACAAACCGCATTGAAGAAGAAACAAAGTCTAGTCAAAACGACCCGAAGATCATATTCGGCGATTCTCGAATAGCTACTGGGAGTAGTTGTTGCATCAAGACATGACAGTCATGAGACTTTTGGCCTACTAATTTCAAGTCCTTCATCGAGACAAGCCTCTTAAAATTTGAAGAATACCCAGGGAACTTTTGTGCCATGTAAACACTCACAAAGCTTCGTTTCTCATCCTTAGACAAAGTATGAGATGCCGGGGGACAATAAGTTCTCTTCCCATATGGCCTTGGATGCAAGTCTTCGCGTATTCCCATTGCTTGCAAATCCAATCTTGCCTTCACACCATCCTTGAACTACCTTGTATGTTGAGAAGCGTGCCCACAATACTATCACATACGTTCTTCTCCCATGCATGACATCAATACGGTTGTCTCACATCAAGATTGCGCCAATAGGAAGATCAAAGAATACGATCTCTTCTTCCATATATTTGTTTCTTTTCTACTCTTTCCAGGCTTACCGAAGATGACACTGATATTTTTAACCTTTTCATACACTTGCTCCCCATTCAATGCCACCGGAGCTTCTTCATACTCTTGGCCACCAAAAAAGGCCTTCTTTAATCGACGATATGGGTGGCCCCGTCTAAGAAATCTCCTATGTCCAAGATACACCGTCTTTCTTCCATGTTGAAGTTGATGGTAGCATGTGCCTTCTTCACAAACCGGACATGCTTTATGGCCTTTTACACTATACCTGACAAGTTCCCATATCTTTGGGAAGTCGTTTATAGTACAAAATATCATGGCTCTCATTCTAAAGACCTCCTTCTTGAAAGAGTCAAAAACATCGACACCTTCTTCCCACAACTCCTTCAAGTCTTCGATCATGGGCTCTAGGTAAACATCTATGTCATTTAGGGTTGTTTTGGTCCTGAAATCAACATAGACAGCATGATGTACTTTCGTTTCATGCATAACATAGGAGATAAGTTGTAAACAATCAGGACTACGGGCCATGAGCTATGTATCTTGCTAAGGCTTCCATAGGGATTCATTCCATCCGTGCTAAGGGCAAGCTGAGGTTCCTAGGTTCTTCGCCGAAGTTCGGAAATAATTGATCGATCTTCTTCCATTGAGAAGAATCGGCCGGATGTCGAAGCTGTCCATCCGAAATCCTCTCATCTGCATGCCACCTCGAGATTTTTGCATCATTTTCATTCGCAAACAACCGCTTGAACCTTGGTATGATTGGAAGATACCACAACACTTTTGGAGCCCCTTATCGGACTTGTATAGTGGGGTTTCACACATCGGACAACTCTGCTTCTCTTCAAACTCTTTTCTATATAATACACAATCATTCGGGCATGCATGGATCTTTTTGTACTCCATCCCGATGGACAAAGTATCTTCTTAGCATCATAGTAGCGATGCGGCAACACGTTATCATCCCAGGAAGCATGTCCTTCAAAGCCTCAAGCAATTCCGAAAAACTCTTGTCGCTCCATCCATGACGTGCCTTCAAGCTTACCAATTTCAATACAACGTTCAACAATTGGTATTTTTACACCCACGGTATAGCGGTGTCTCGCATCACCGCACATATTACCATATGCATGTGATCGCTCAAAAGCCTCTTCTCCTACATCACGGATAATGTCCTCTATGCGATCATCCATATCCGTGTCATTATCATCAAAGGCCACTTCCCATGTTGTTTCCACGCAGTGGCACTTGTTCACCATGCCATACCCATACTGTATAAGTCTTACAAAATCCGTGACAAATTAAATGTGTGCGTATAACTTCAGGACATAGTCGACACTCATTCAAACATTTTACACAAGGGCAATAATACTTCCCCATCATCATGGGCATTTTTTTAGCAAATTCTATAAATTCCCTAACCCGATTCGATATTCAATACTCGTTCGTAAAGCATCTATCCAATGTGATCCATAGTAGAATTCCTATATATTATTTAGGCAATTAAGAATTACTTTTGGTCATAAATGCATCACGATGAATCGAAGAACCAAAATAAATGCAAGACGAGGAAATTAAATGCGAGGGATGAAGGTCTTGTGGACTAACTCGTAGCATATGCGTTTCTTGAGTCGTCTTACTTCTCAGCTCACGAACGTTGATGTTGCGCACAAGACAAGCAAGAGTAACCTAAAAACACTTGTTGGTCAGTTGGGTAGGTCTGAAGTGCAAATATAATCTTCAAAAAACAATATTCGTTAACAACGAGAATACCCATAACAACATTACACCGATTTCGTTAAACCCATGAAAAACCAAAAACGATAAGGCTGGAAAGTAATAAAGTTTTAACCGAAACATCTCTTACTCGTCTATAGACGTTTAGCTAAGGAACCAGTGATTGTCGAGAAAGGTACGCGGCCGCGACGAAGGCGAGAGGGAAATTTCGAGTCGAAACACAGTATTCACTTTCGGCGCGACAAGAGTTCGAGAGGGAAATTTAATTTTTCCGCGCGACAAAGATACCTTATTTAGCTTTTTGGATTTTATTAATACGGTTATTAATTAAATGTCCGGTCCTAAAGATACAACTAACATTTTAAGACTAGGAGTTTTAAAATTATCCGGTCCTAAAATTTTATTAGATTTTTAAGTTTAAAGGTAGGAGGTTTATAAAACATCCGGTCCTAAAATTCAAATTATCTTTAGATCCGTTACTTATAAAATAAAATGTCGGTCTTAATGGCCTTCGTGATTGGTATATTAAATCAATAAAATAAATGATATTTTTGGACAAAAAATAAAGCAAAATTGGAGAATAAGTTTCTTTAATGAATTCTTGGAGAAGAGCCAAAAATTCATACGTGTTCTTAATGTTTCTTACATTACTTAGAATATATACACAACAACAAAAACACAAATGAAAAACAAGCTGAATATTATCATCCACAAGAATCGATCGAACAACCTCGGCGATTTCGGCGTGAAGAGCATTAATTTCCATGGAGATCGGCAAGTTGTTGTCTTATTCTCTCCACCCGCAATATGAATGGATCATTACGGGAGAGCGGAGAGGGGTCGAGGGTAGGCGCGTTGGGCCAACAAAGTTGGAGAGGGGATTACGAACATCTGCATGGCCACTTCAAGATGACGGTTGAACTCGGCAAGAAAAAAGGATCGGCGAAGGATCGAGGGGGGTGCGGCATGAGCAATCTCTTCATCATCCGAAGAAATAACAATGGGTCCAACGACCCGAGAGTCTTCGGAAACAATACGACTGTATCCGCTGGAGGAGCGCGCACCATATAATGATCTAGCCATGGCACGAGAGCTGAGGCGTGTATGCACCCCTACGAGCCCTGTTTGTATCTAACCATGGTTTGAGGATTTTGAGAAGTTGGGGCGGAGAGCTAGGAAGTGAGGAGTTAACAAGGACAAAGAGGAGGTAGTGTGGAGTATATAAAGACAGATGGCGGGAGAGATAAACGTCGATGATGAATTCGTCAATTTACTTTTATACAAACTTTTAAGACCAGACTTTTATCTTATATCCGGTCTAATTTTAATTCAATTACTTTTAAGACCGTCCTTTTATCAAATATCCGGTCCTAAAACTCATTTAAGACCGATATATTACTTGGTATCCGGTCCTAAAACTAATTTTTAATTCAATTACTTTTAAGACCGTCCTTTTATCAAATATCCGGTCCTAAAACTCATTGTTGAAATGAAAGTTCATTCTTTTCAAGAGTCATTCCCCATTGTTGAAATGAATTGAGTCTCTTCGGCTTCACATAAACTTCCCAACTAGGCGTCTCCTCGTATTACGAGCAAATATGCGTCTCCTCGTTAATGTTTGGCGTTTCACATTCTTCGGGATGGGTTCTCTATTTAAACCCGTTGTTACTTTACTTTCTTCACATTCATCTCCATCTCCTCCTAGAACCTCCACGTAATGGCTTCTCCACCACGACGAGGTCCTCGTCTTTGGCGAGAGGCACCTCCATATCCTCCTCGTTGCCTCCGAACCGAACTTCCAACAAATCTTGCGGCACGTGCTAGCCCGTCGCTCATATAGACCAAGCGCTTGGGCCTTTTGGTCTATCACGCAGTCCAGCAACAAAGCTGGACGCGGTACTCGCGCCAATGACGTTGAGTACCATATCTCGATGACGACGTCTCAGACCTTCCTCCCCTCTCCGACAACGATGGGGAGGATTAGAAATTTTAAGTTTTTTTTTTTATCACTGTTTCCCTACGAAGGGGGAAAAATATTATTAAATAAAATTTTTATTTCCCAATCGCCTTCCTTGTTTGTCTTTAACTTTATGTTCTTTTTTCTCTGACAACAAGAACAAACAAAACATTGTCCTATTCGTGGTGATCCATCTTAAAAATTTGCAGAATAAAGTTAACAGTTGCGACCATACAAAACAAAACAAAAAAACATTATTTACCTTTTTTTGAATAAAAACAAACAGAGTGACGACTATTCTCAAGTTTGGACCATCGTTGTCTTCCCCCCAACTCTATTTAAATGAAGAATATTAGGGCCAGGCGTATAAAATTCCTCGGTCCTAAAAATTAAGCCTTATTTTCAAATTTAAAGTTAGGAGCGGACAATTAACAAATATACGGTCCTAAAGGTTTCGCAATCTATTAAATAAAATGAAGACTTTTAAGACTGACTACTAACAAATAAACGGTCCTAATAATTTAGCCGTATATTTTCTATACTTTTAGGACCGATCGTTTTAACATATACGGTCCTAAAAGTCTCTACCCAAATTTTTAGAATTAGACGAAGACTTTTAGGACCGGATATTTGTTAAATATACGGTCTTAAAATGGACGAAGACCTTTAGGACAGTACTTTTAACAAATATACGGTCCTAAAAGTCTCTACCCAAATTTTTAGAATTAGACGAAGACTTTTAGGACCGGATATTTGTTAAATATACGGTCTTAAATGGACGAAGACCTTTAGGACCGCACTTTTAAAAATATACGGTCCTAAAAGTCGCGAATACTTTTGGAGCCTCATCTGGCTCATTTTCAACATCCGTTTGTACCTCAAATTTCAAGCACTAAATAGCTTTATCCACCATCCCATTCATTCGAAACCCAAAATGGACACACACAAATTGTTCGAAAAAATAAACAAATTTATTATTGAATTACATTGCTATATTTACAAATGAATGAATTAGCTAGTCGAAAAATAAACAAATGTACAGAAGGCTATTGTTGCTACAGCATCATATATTATTTACAAATGAATTAATTTAGGACATTAATTATTGTCCTGACTTGGATTTTCTAAGACTAGTTTATACAGATATTCACAAAAAAACCTCGCGTATGTGCTCGATTTCATCATCATCAAATGGCTCTTCACGGGCAAACCTCTCAACATCAAAGACAAACAAATTAACATATTATGTGCATATTTCATATGTAACATTAAGCCATCGTGTTGAATTCGACCATAACATCTTACCCTTAAAGTGACTTTAGTGTTTCCTCGTCACAATATCATATAAGTGTTTCATGACGTACGGGCCACATAAGTTCGATCGTTAGGTTTAACGACGGGTCTAAAAAATAACAATAAATATATATAAGAGCATATATAGCTTCTCGACCAACTTGAGAGGCAATTATGTCATGTCCAATTATGTACTAACCTTAATTTTGTGCCATTTAGGATCGTGAATTTGAGCACCACGCTTTTTTACCTCAACACGGAAGGTCTTCATGGCACTATCATCAAAATCGAAATTTATCGTAATGTTCACTGAAAATTCACAACAGAGATTTCAACAAGACAATCAAAATGACATTCTTACTTGGTGATCATCGGCTTCAACGTGAGTCGATGGATCATTGTGAGTGGAGCATAAGAAGATAACATAATGCAACTCCATGTTCATGACGACCAATCGCCAATGGTTCTTTGAAAATTCCACGAAGAAAGTACTCGTGATATATATATAGTAGCATAATTATATTAAGTGAATTGGAGAAGTATATATGTATACCGGAGCCAACATGGGAAACAAGTACACCTTTCTTTGCACTTTACACAACCTATTTGATATGTACTCTGTCTCAATTCCGAGGTAGTGTTGTGCTTGCATACACCGGGCACAAGAATCCAAAATCCGAGATTCGCCCTCTTGAACCGGGTCTCGTGCATGCACCTACAAGAATGACATCGATGAGGGAATTAGTATATATGTATATATGTGTGTCTAAACGGTGCATTTCAATTATGTAATCAAGGAAGAAGATACTTACTTCATAAATAGTTGAACACATGCACTAGTAACCTCAGCTCCAGGAAGCAGCACTGGACTCTATCTTCATTATCAACTAAAAGCGTTGAGGATGAGGAGGCCTACTACTTCATTGTGAAAGCCACGATTTATCTTTAAACCATTTTTGGCTACCAAATCTTTTATTTTTTCCTTGGCCCAAGTTGCAAGTAGGATGGAACTTGAGGAGGGTGGAGCTTAGGAGGGGTGGAGCTTGAGGAGGGGGCGTGAGCGATGAGGGGGTGGAGCTTGAGGAGGAGTAGAGACATCTACAAGCTTCACGGCCAAGAGATGAAGGTTCCCTTGACATCACTCACAACCTTCACTCATCGGTTGGGAGAGGGGCAGTGCATCAAAGATCACCTCTTCAACTTGACACTCGACTTCATCATCGGCCATTTGTTCGTGGTATACCTTGATCCCAAGTTGTGGGCGGTCCCTTTAGCAACCAATTGTCTATGACCATCACGATCCTCCACATACGGATGACAAGGTTGCTCGACTGGTCGTCCAACAATGCAGCTCCCTCTAGTGCTCGGCAGCTGCATAGGTTGGTCAAGGTGTCAAGGGATCCACATGGTCTCCGCCGAGAGCTCGGGAGGAACTTCATTTTCTCCATCTCCTCCTTCATCTTGCTCATCTCGATTGAAACATCCTCAATGTAGCATCTTTCGCCGGCGATTCCTCACTTAATTTGGCCGGCGTCGATCCATCTCCTCGCGGTAACCATACTTTGTGCGTGGCGTTTGGATTTACCAAAGTATTGCTTTAGGCCTACCCGTCCTCCAATCCCCTTACAGCCCCGCGTGATCGGTTTTCGGTCGCAGCGGTCGAACATCATTCCTCCCGTCCGACGCAAAAGATCCCCGCCTCTTTCTTTTTAAGATCTTCCCGTAAGATACGAGATAACGAGAAGCTTAGTGATGAAACATGTTTAGTAAGTAAAAAATAACAATATCGATACTTACAATTGCTTCAAACAACTACACGAGTTTTCACTCGTGTGGCGCCGCATGGCTTTTGCCGAATATATAACCGAGCTCCCGCGACGTATTGGAGATGGGGATTTGGTCAACTACCGTAGAAGGATTGGATTGACCCATCTTCTAATCTCTTCGTTTGGTCGCCATCAAATCTTTTTGGCCTTTTCATATCCGCCGCGAGAAGCCTTTGTGGGCAATCATTCTTTCTCCCAATCTCCCGATATTTTTCCCTTATTTTCGTGAATCAGATTGAAAACAACTATATATCAATTATGAATTCCACCATGTCACTAACGAAATTAGAGAACTTCGCTTGATATGAACGTCAAACATTAGTCAAATTCACTTCATCAAGTTTCAACATTTTACTTAAGGAAGATGTAGCATTGTAGAAGAAATTGGGAAAACAAAGGAAAGGGAGTTGCGTAAATGTCTGCCAACTCATCAATTCATTCATTCATCATAAATGGTTCCCTCAGATATTAGAATAACTAATAACTAACAACAACGCTAACCGTAGCCATTACACTTACATATCAAACTTGCATGGAACTAGGACATGCTCCTGCATGCAGGACAAAGGCAAAGAAATGTATACTTTATTCACACACCAACCATTTAACTAACGGGATTAGATGTACACAATAACATTCACATATCCTCAGAAAGTTAATAAGCAAACAAAAGTGCAAACAAAACTAAATATAACTCACTTTGGAGCTTAGGTAGTGGACCGCTCGAACAAATTGTTGCCAAGTTTGTTCATCATAAATTTGTACTTGTCCTGGGGTTGATGGTCGAGCTCTCCCGGCAAAAATATAAGTGTTAGCGGGAAGGTCTTAAACACCGAACCGCTCAGCGACAATAAGACAATGTTGAGTCTTTGAACTTCCGACTCGGGACCGGTGAATGTAAGCCGGATAGTGTCCCACATAGGATCCTTTATTGTTTTTTGGTCCACATTTTCCACTCATCATCAAAATGCTAACCTTCTGCGGCGCTAGAGCGTCGACAAAACTAGTATATATGCTTTTATTAGGGCCGAAAGGTTGCAAATTTTCATCAAAATGAATCCGAGCTCGTCCAGGATTCCGACTAAGGGATACTTCCATCATTCGTGTGCCGCTCCTACCCACGGCGTGCATGGCGCCGAGGAGGCTCAATGTGAGATGAAGAGGGTTCGTTTGTCCGACCCTCCCTGTCAAACCAAGATTCGGAGTTTCAAGAACACGAGTGGAATCGTTTTCACCGTTCATTTTCAAGACATAAAGAGAGGAATGCCCGAGAAAATGAGGGAGTAACAGAGGCAACCGTGACGCGGGGCGAGGAAGAGAGGTAATGGAACAGAAGGGTTTCGCAACGTGAACAGGGGTTCTTCAGTGAGAGTGAGGAGTGACAAAAGGCCTCGCGGTGTTAACGTTTGGCGCTTCATTTTTAAGACCAGGACAAATACACATATACGGTCTTAAAAGATAACCTTAAGACCGATCTCTATATATGTCCTATCTTAAAATTAATTAATTTTTTATTCAAACTTTAGTACGGCCAAATTTTTTGTCCTTTCTTAAAAGTTACTTTTAAGACCGGCCAATTCTGTAACAATGGTCTTAACATTTATTATTTTTTATTTAAACTTTAGTATGGACAAATTTTAAGTTCGGTTTAAAATCAAAGTTTTAAGACCGCTTTTATGTTGTTCAGGCTTAAAACTTTAATACCTTTATATTTATATTTTTCCGTATTATTTTTGAGTGTAGAAAATATAAGTCTGCATTTGATGAGATTTACATAAAAGTATTTGATATTTCAATTTTTTTATTAACATTTTAGCTGGTTGTTATTTTAACGTGCCGGATAAGATCTATGAAAAATTGATCGGAATAAGAAGTTCTTTATATTTACAAATACCACCGGTCACATATTTAGGACCGGTCGATAATTAGTCCTATTTTAATGAGGGTCCTAATTGTGTAAGAAGTTCTTTTTATTTACAAAGCTGCCACCTTCGTACCATTAAGACCGGTGCTTCGATTATCCGCCTAAAGTGGCGGTCTTATAGCCCTTCATTGTTTAAGAAGTTCTTTTTATTTACAAAACCTTGGCCATCATGCCTTTAAGACCGGTGTAGTCGATTCTCATCCGGAAATGGGCATTTAGCTCTTTTTTGCATTGAGTAGATATCTCAACCTGTCATCAAAAGTTTCGTATTGCTGAAAACAAATTAACGTGCCCAAATAGATACCAACAATAGCACATGCATATAACAAAAGAACAAACAGAAGGAGACGAAATGAGATTCACTTGGATACCTTAATGGATAATCCCACAGAGAGATAGTATTAATTAGAAGAATCATAAATATAATTGATTTCAGGTTTGTGTAGTGCGTAGATTGGCTTAACCTGCCACCAGTTAATTTCCTGTACAGAGTAGTACTTAACTGTCTACCAAAACCAAACGGCTGCTAATAATTGGAAACAAACTCTAAGAAAACAACAAAAGTGTATCTGCAAGTTACAAAAGAACAAACAGAAGAAGCCGAAGAACGTATCCCCAGTAGTTAACGTGATTGATTCACTGTGACTATGTGAGGCTCTTTTATGAACGAACATCACATCATCGCATGTGATTGATGAGAAATAGAATAAACTACTCCAACCACGACAATTTTTCGATTTTTATAACCAGACAAACGTCAATGACCAGCTTTTAATCCCACTATTGATTTAACAACAAATAACAATACTATATTCTTCCCCAATTATCTGTCCAATATGCGAACCCACAACAAAAAAGGAACAGTAATTGCTTGTTCCTTTGATCTCTGTTTTTAATTAGCTTTGCTAAGGATTTGCAAGTTTGAAATTATATCAGATACAAATACTAAAGAAATTTCACACAGCTTTAACACTAGACAAGTGAACGCTAATAACATTCATACAGAACAAGAAGTTGATGGAACAAAAGAAACCAAAAAAAAAAGGTCTCAGTGTCTTTCTGATGTCTCTAATAGATATACCCCCAAACACGCAGTAAAACTAAACTCTAAATCCCAGGATTCTAAACCATGAAAACCTTCCCTTGCACGAGGATCAAAGAAAAGTGAAAAATAAGATAAACCAGTTCATTTTAGACCACGTCCAGGTGTTGAAATTGCAAGTCCTGGCCAAGAGAAGCAATCTGCACCACCACCAACATAACCACCACCTTCACTGCTTTCTAGCTGGCCATGAATCCGACGCCGGAAGCAGCCCCAACTCCGCCGTTGATGTTTCCGCCGCCATCCACCATCCCGGGAAAAGGTCCAGCCACCACCTCTTCCCTCCCAAAACCATATCTTCAAACCCGTGACCAAGTCCGAGCCCGAACCCGCCTAGAGCCAGAAACCGGGTCCTTGGTTGGTGTTGTTAAGCAAAAAAGTGAAGCTTCCACACATTCCCACACTAGATTTCAAGTCACTCTCAACTCCGTTGTTACCGGCGAACGGCAAGGAGCCACCATGGCCGGCGGAGAGGGGCAAAAAAACAGGGGTAGGGTAGAAAGAGGATGATGTCCTGGAGAAACAAAGAGGAAGTCGCCGTAACACAAGAAGAAACCGTAGAGGCAGTGCGAGAGCGTTTCGCATTCTTGCGACTGCCACCGCCAACGGGGATATCCCGGAGGGTGCCGCCGTGGGTCCAGTAGCGCCGGCAAGATTTGCGAAATGGCGTGGCTGGGAGAAGTTATAGTTGTTGTAGTAACAGAACTGGTGTTGGTGGAGTCACAGCGAGGACATGGGAGGTGCCTTGTTCCGGCGGCGGAGCTTGAGAATTTGAGGTCGGGGATTGTCGCCGGAGTTTGACGGCATTGGGATACGGAAAAAAGCAAAAATATTAGTTTTACTGGGATCAGAGAAGTTCACTGAACGAGAAGGAAGGAGAAGAAGAAGAAAACGCGTTGTCTTTTGCTTGAATGAGAAAATGAGCCAAGGGATTTGGGCGTTGGTGGGAGAATGGAGGGGTTTTTATGGGGATGAGGAGAGAGAAGAAAAGGGGAGGGGAGAGAATATCTGTGGTTCAAACAGAGACAAGTTCTGAGGCTTATATGAGCCAGAGAGGATGAGCTTTAGTACAGTGTTCTGTTAGCACGGCATTTCAGTCGGCTCCAGAAGAGCCTCTCTGCTCGGGCCGGCTAATCCTACCTCTTATACCACAGGCTCAATCCTTAATCCTCATATAATGAATTAAGAATTTTATATATGGGTGTGTATGAGGGGGTAATTTTGCTCGGGAAATTTTTTTGGTGGGAAATTTTGTTCTAAAAGCCTTGAAAATATAGCAATTTTATTATGACCTTTATTATAGCGTTAATTTTAATCATTAGTTAACTAAATATATTAAAACTTGTGTTCTTTTACGCTTAGGACACCAAAATATCAAAGTATGAATAAAAAAATGACATGAGATTAAAACATATTATTTATTGATTGTGAGGGTCTAATTATTGAGTGGAAGGGACAATTAATAATAAGGACACTATAGATGTAAGATATGGAAGGAAATAAATGCTTTCTTTTTGCCATTTTTTGTTCTTTAATGAACTCAGTTTCACCTCATTCATCAACTGACAGTCTATAAATATGATAAGAATATTTCTATCAAATATAAGTCTTATTACAAGTTATAGAGTTTATAGAGTTCTCACTTTTTTATTTTAGTAATTTAGAATTAGTTCTTGAATTTGAAAGAATACACAAATAGAAAAAGAAAGAGTCTACTTTCTAATTTAAAATGAAGAAAAATATTATTTAAAGATATCAATTGCTAAAATTCATTAAATGAATGCATGTATGATCACTTCAAGTAATGAATATTGTTTGATTTTCAATCAATAAAACACCCTTTCTATCAACTATCAAATTAAAAAAGATATAAATCTACTTACCACTTTAACTAAGAGCCTATTGATGTAAATTAATTATAAGATGTGCAATTTTGCCCTCAATCATCCACAAAGGTGCACCTATTAACCTAAACTCCTATGTGGAGTAACATCTTAAGAGTTTTAAAATCGTAAAATTTCAGTACCCTTCTTGTTAATATAGAAGTAAAATTGTAAACGGTTGTCATGTAGGGATTAAACTTATCTGAGTTGGCTTGCCATTCGGGAATGATTCTGAGACCCACTCCACTCATTTTAACACATAGGACGTTTTAATGGAAGGAGTGAAATTGCTATATAAGCTCTTAAAATTTTAAGGGCTTGTTTGGTATAAGAGGAAGGTAGGGAAGTGAGTGGAGGAAAAAAATTAGAGTTTGATTTTTAAAAAGTTAGAAAAGTGGGTTATAAATTTTTAATTAATTTTCTTTCTCTTTAAACTCACATTTTAATAGTGATAGTTTTTTTTAATAGTTATTTGATATTTTTTTTTTCACTTTTTAATAGTTCGTTGGCCAATTTGGTCCATTCAATTTTTTTTTTGTGCCACGCTCTCGGATAATAGTTCGTTGGCAAATCTGCACCTTAACAAAAAAAAAAATCACAACAAATTTGAATTGTGTGTGTCTATATATATATATTGTTGCCTGCCTTGACTGAAATATAGAATGGTCGGTAATATTGAATAATATCAAACAGTACGTCCTCCATACATGTTCGTCCTAACTGCGCCCACCTTCCAAGAAAATGAAGCAAAGTCACTGTTTTAATTAGTTTATACATTAAACTTTTCATTTTTATTTCC
>JAMWYP010000947.1:0-15811 GCA_025563575.1 Acacia pycnantha | reverse complement strand
GGCCACCCCTAGCACCCCCCTAACTCCGCCCCTGAGCCAAAGTCTCTAACGACTCTACACCAGTTTATTTAGCTTCCAATTATTAAAAAGACTTAATATGTAGGCTTTTGTTAAATGAAATTTACCATTCTATGAAGCATCAATGTCATTAGTTTAAAGAAAAAATTCATCTCAAAAGACTAACCTATTCCTATTCGTGAGAGAGACTTGAGTTTATTAAACATGACAATGCTTAAATAGTATTCTCTTTGGTCTTTTTTTTATAAGAAACATTTCCTTTCATATGTGATCCTTAATATAAGGAGCAAATTCATTTTGTTTGAAGTTTTAGACTAGTCTTTCCAGTTTTGCTCCAATTAAATATATGCTACCTATTATCTCTCTTCAATATTTTTTTTACTTATTATCTCCCATATACCCCTTTATAAATAAGGGTATAGCAGGAAACAAAAATGCATATTTTACACATTTATTGCTTTTAACTAAAATTTTGAATTTCTTGATTGTAGTAGTTGTTCTTCATAAGAAAGACCAAAAGGAGTATAATACAATAATATTAATTTTTTTTTTGGTATCCCACTTCCACCTGGTTCATACGACCCTCTCAACAGTGGTAGCTCCATACAAGGCGGATTACAAGTGCGTTACCACAGCTCGAACCCTAAACCTCTTAAGGGAATCCAGCGCCACATTCCGCTGGATCAACCACCTGTTGGTAATAATATTAATTTTTAGATAACAAATAATTGTATCAGAGAGAGATGAGAGAAAGATTTTGGGCTACTCTTACTATTAGTTGGGCCATAAAAAAAGAACAAATATTTAATGAAGCAAGAAGGACCCAAGACTTAAAATGAATGTATGTTTGGATTAGTTTTTAAATAATAATTTTTATGATTTATTATATAGGTATGTGAGGGGAGTTTTATCTCAACTTATAAAAAAGAGTTTCTGAAACCACAGTTTTGTAGTTTCCTATACACTTACTAAGAGGGTGAGCTGTAAAAGCAAGTTGGGGGAATGTAACAAAAAGGATTTTAATTTTGGTGTGGTTGATAATTAGAATCAAATTGTTGGGACACAAGTCAAGTGGATCCATTTTAGGCCATAATGTGAGAGAGAGCAACATGGAGGAACAAAGAGACGGATGTGAAACAAAAGAGTGATGGGTTTGAACTTTGAAACATAATGTTTGTCCCCTCGCCCCCTGTTTCCTTTTACTTAGGACCAAAGCCCTTAGTCTTAGTCCACCCTCCCCATTCTTTGTGGGGTCACACTGGGTCCCTCCAATCTTCATTTTCCCTAACAAGTTTGGATTAACTTCAAATAAGCATGTAAATGTGACCACATCATTACAATAATAATAAAAGTAATATTAGAATATGACTGTATTACAATTTAATCCCTGTAGGAGGGAATCAAGTGGGAGTCAATGATAATACTTTTTGTTACTTAAACAAGTGATTAGGAATGTGAATCTCAACTCTTGTGTATGTAGCAACTTAGCATTTTTAACGAGAAAAAAAAAAGGGAGAGAACACCCTAAATTAAATTAAGGAAACATGTGAGAATTTATTCAAAATACATCAGAACAAGATCCCTTATACAATTAGAAATATCCAAAAAAAAATAATGGAAAGACTTAACACGGGGCATTATAACGTGCTAAGGCGTCAACATGGACATTTATATAACAGGGGCATGTCATGAAGCTTATATCCCAAGGGTAAAACTTCCACTGAATTTACATAACAACCTAATTGGGATATATCTTTTGCCCTTAGTATCTAAGCGAGATGAACACCTAACAAAAATATATGGGAAAAAGATAAGAAAATATTACTTGAACTTTAAAATTTTAAATCAGTCTTGTTGTCTATGAGAGTATGTGTTTTAACTATACTTGTGTAATTGACGACTCACTTTAATAAGAAATCACTAATTTAGGATTTTTAAGTTTAAGTGACATTTTCCTCTTTTTCCATCTTATAAATTTTGATCACTCTAGTTTAAAGAGTTGCCTGCTGGATTTCTTAATGTAAAACAAAAAGATTAGGGTCAACCAAGAACGTGATAAGAGCTTGTGGAGCTTCTTTGCCAAATGTCAGTTACCAAAAAGTTAGACATGCCCTATATGACAATGACACTTCCTAGCTATAATAACACTAAAAAGATCAAATCTTTCCTTTAATACTAATTACCAATTCCTAAATTGAGAAGGAAAAACAAGTGAGACGCATAAATTACTTACTATTCAAAGCTGATCTTTCACTAAAATGATCTAATGCATTAACTTGGTGAACACTTAGTAGCACAATCACATGATAGTATCCTGCTATTGGTAAAAAGACAAGTCTAGAAAAACTTTTGGTACAATTGCACAAAGAATCTTTTCTATTTATTGGTTTGAAGTTAAGAGTATTTTCCCAGAAAACCGAATTTTGTTGAAGCTTACACATTTGACAAGCATTAATTGAGGGACTCAAATGTAGAAGGCAACATGGAAACTCAACCATATCCACTTGAGAGAACAATGGGGGTTGTACTACGGGATATGGCTATTGCCTCATCAGTCATCACTGACAAAAAGCTTTCCTTTTTGTCTCTCTGTCTCTACTGGATTTCATTTTCAGTTTGTGAGAGGTCCACTTACATGAAATAATTATATTATTAGGTCTAATTTTATTATGATCATGCTCAATAATAGCAGTAACTGATCTTATTTAAAGTTTAAACCTTTAATTTTTTAAATATAGAGACTAGGTTATGTCTTCTATTGTATGACTTTTAACAGATCAGTGAAGTAGGCATGCAAATTAAAAATAAAAAGAAGGCATATTATTGCTCTCATATACTATTTTAATGGACCTTTCATGACAGGCTCTTCAACAAAATTTAATGGTTAACCAAACTTAATTAAAATATTATGTTGTTGAGTTCAACAACTTTATGATCGCCAAACTGTATCTGGGTCCATAATAATTTAATAGATCATTACAAAAAAATTATTTTTTTTAAGAAATAAAATATTACACGATTAATGTGAACTCATGATAATAATAATAAAAATGTATTTATTCGAGAGAGACTTGAGATATTCATAAATAATAGGAATAAAATATAGAACAAATAGATGAAGCAATGATTAATTTGGTATATTAATGTTTTATTTTTCATAGATTAGTCTTTGGAGATAATAATATCTGAAAGGATAAATTAAAAGATGAGTTGTTTATATCACTAAGAAATGTTTGGTTGCAAATTGACCCCACACTTTATATCACTGGAGAACAACGACTTAGCACCAACCACTTCATCACTCTGAGTCTCACCCTCCTTTAAAAGCTCCATTACCATCATTTTCTGAATGTGTTATAAGCCTCTCTGTCCTCTCTTCTTTTTGTTCATTTATATCTCTCTCTCTCTCTCTCTCTCTCTCTGAATCTGAGTTTAAAAGCCAGACCCATGAAGAAGATCAATCTGATTCTAAGAAAATGCAGGAGCCTATCAACGAAGCTAGCAAGATCTTCTTCATACAGCAGCCTGAGGTCGAAATCTGCGAAAGAAGAAACAGAAGCAAAATTAGAAGAAGAAGAAGAAGGACAAGATCAATGTGAGACTATAATATATGTTGGAAGTACGAGGAAAAGGTATGTGATAAGCTCAAAGTATTTGAACCATCCTCTAATGAATGCTCTAATGGACAAGTCTAAAACAGAGGAAGATCAAGAAGGAAGCCATAATGGGAGATCAGGAATATTGGTGGTGAACTGCGAAGTGGTTCTGTTTGATCATTTGTTGTGGATGCTTGAACATGCCGATCCTAAACTTGGCTCTGAATCATTGGAGGAACTGGCTGAGCTCTATGTCTATTGAAGGAGGAGAAGAAGAAGATGAAAACCTACTGTAATGTCTTTAGGTTTTGCTTGCATCTTGCAAATTGTGTATTAATGGCTAAGCCCCTCTGTTTTTTTTTTTTTTTTTGGTTTTTCTGATTTTTGTTACTATTACTGATCTACTGCTATAATTAATTAATTACAATAACTTCATCCGTTTAGAAGTACTACTATAGTTGATCCCTCATTGTCAGAGGGATTTTATTTTATACGGGTTAAAAAGGGCATTTTATATTGATTTTGAAACAGATGTTGAAACAATTAGGGTCTGTTTTGCACAAGGGATTTGGAGGGAAGGAAAGAGGAAAAAAATTTGTGAGTTAGAATTAAAAAATTAGAGAAATGTGATTAAAATATTTTAATTAATTTTTTCTTACTCTTTTATCTTATATTTTTTCTTTATTGTAATTTTACAACCCCACTTCTCTAATTTTTGAAAATATAATTCATAATTTTTTTTTTCCAAATCCCTTACATACCAAACAACCTCTAGTTGTAAAAATTCATTCAGTTGTCTATAAATATTCAGCCCTCTTTCTTTGTATAAATTCATTCGTTCAGTGATAATGAATCCAGAGCAATTCAATTCCCTTTAGTTTGGGCCTGCTAGTTTAACATGGTACCAGAGCCCATGGTTTGTGGCCTATTATTTCCGGTCAATTTACTCAAATCCGACCCGACAAAGGCTCATCCTTGAATCTAAGTAGAGTGGGAATTAGGCCGACCCGTGAAGGGGGGCCGGCCCTCCAGGGCCGGAGTAAGAAAACATTTGTTTTTCAAAACCCGGCCCGAGAGTACCAGGGCCAGGGTCCGGAAGTTATTATTCTAAATTTTAACTATTTTTCCTCCGTTTTTAATTTCAAAGAATATAATTAGTAAATTACAATAATTAAAGTTCTAATTTATCAGATAAATGTTGTCAACATTAATATCAAAACAACACGAATCATCCAATAAATAAGCACAATCACTGATTCATAATCAAAAGCAAATTATGTTAATAAATAACTCACATAAAACATAAGAAGCATACCACTAAGCGACATCAGTATGATGACTATTATTGTCGTCATCTTCACCACTATCATCAATTTTAACGACATTTGATTGTACTTCACTTTGAGTAGGCTCTGGTTTATGAGTAAGAATATCATGAATTTTTTCTTTTACATCATGAACACATCCATAATCTTTATCTGCAACAAATAATAAAATTAGAGTATAGTTATTATGTATTTGTGTATTTATACTTAAATAGATAAATAACTCTAACAAATACAAAATACATATAAATTAGTAAATTATCGTCATATGTGAATCCATTCATCAAAAATAATAATAATATATTAAAAGGGTCTGCAGGGCTGGCTCGAGGCCCTACAGGGCCGGCCCTTCAAGGCTTATTTTATTAAATTCCTCTAATTTTTAAGCCCGGCCCTTGAAGGGGACCCAAACTTAAAAGGGTGAGCTCGATGGGCTCAGCCTGTTTTCCCAACTCTAAATCTGCGATCAGATTCTCATTTCGCGCACTTCGATTGTATACTAGTTCTTTAGGGGTGTGCATGGTTGGAGGGGAGGAGAAAATTTTACCAAAATTTAGGGCCCGTTTGGTATGGGGAAGATTTAACGAGGGAAATGAATTTAAAGGAGGGAAAGGAATGGAAGGGAAGATTGTGAGGGAAATTAAAAAGTTGAGCTTGTTGGTAGACATGAGAAGGTAACTTAAGTTGAGGGAAAATGAATGGTTTGGTATGAAGAATTGGGTGTTAGTTAAGTGAGAATGTGAGGTGAAATACCAAAAATGCCCCTAAATTTAAAAAACAAAAAATATTTCTGTAATTGAATTTTGTTTTTTCGCAGTGGCAAATGGCGTGAATGTGCAGCTGGAAATCTGAAGTAGAGGTGGATGTGAAATGAAATTGCCCCGACAACTGGATTCGGGATGTTTGAAGGACTACGCACATGGAAGGAATTAGAAAGTGACAACTCGAAAAAGACGAAACCAACAGCTACAATTCATATAAACAGATGAACAGGGGGAAAACGATTAAACTTTGAACCCAGCGGATGCACTGATAAAGAAGGCACAAATCACATTGAATATTTAATGTGAATTCTCGAGAATTCAACATTGAATTCTCGAGAATTCACATTGAATTCTCGAGAATGAAATTGGGATTTTTGAGAATTCAACAACAACCCCAAAGCCTGATTATAGAACATAGTCAAGGAAATGGGTGCGCACACAAATTCTCGAGAATCAGGCTTTGATTCTTGAGAATGACCCTAATTATTGAGAATGATCCTTCAATACTCGAGAATTACCTTCCTTTTATCTTTGTGCACTGATGGAGACTTTCAATTCTCAAGAATAAAGAGTGATTCTCGAAGTATAGTGAGAAGATATGCTTGGTTGGAAAAATATGCTTGACAATTCTCGAGAATTACATTAGGATTTTCGAGAATTACACTAATTCTATTAGCTTATGTCTCGCCAATTCTCGAGAATCCATTAATGATTCTCGAGAATGTAAAGGAATGAACACTGGCATCGGCAACGATGGACAAAACAACAAACAATTCTCATACCCATCGAAACTCACCTGTATTTGCACCTGCGTTGAAGTTGAGCTGCGTCTCTAAATGCTAGTGTCGTCAATTTCAGGTTCGCGGCCTTCGTTCAACTAAACCCTCAAATGTCTTTTTTAATAAACACATGTACTGTATACCGGCGCTTTTTGTCCCTAACATTCACTCTCCCAGGAACGAAAACGCTATCCCGCCAGATTTGGAGGGATTCAACTTTCCCACCATTGTGGGAAGATGGAGCTTAAGGGAAATCCATTTTCCCCGCAAACAGCTTTTCTCCGTGGGAAGCCACTCATCTTCGAATTCACATTAGATGTTATTTCTTATGTGCTTCTTAGGTTTTCTCTCTAATTAGAGGGATTAGACATTTTTATTTTATTTTTTAATTTTTTTATATATTCTATTTATTTAGATTAGATTATATGTTGCATCTTGAAATTTTTTTGCACCCAAGATCTCAAATTAATTAATTTCCGGATATTGGGGTTAGAGGAAAATATTTTGGAATGCAAAACTGGAAATTAATTAATTTGAGATATTGGGTGAAAAAAATTCAGGATCCAGCATATAATCTAATCTAAATAAATAGAATATATAAAAAATTTAAAAAAATGTCTAATCCCTCTAATTAGAGAGAAAAATACTTAAGAAGCACATAAGAAAAAAATACCTAATGTGAACCCTCATCTTCCCTTTCCCTTTGCTGAAAATCAACGTACCAAACGGGCCCTTGTAATGGAGCTATAAAGTTTTCATCTCCATTAAATTTTTTTCCTCCCCTCCAACCAACCATGCACACCTAGGGCACCAACGTTCTTTTTCACCGTCTTCGATCGATTCCATGGCGTTTCTTCCCAACTTGAGAATCTGCGTACCAAGGGAATCAACGTCGAAGCAAGGAATTTCTTCACCAATCTGGTAACGCCAAAGCAACGTCAAAGTTAAAGACGATCTTGGCTTTTGGAGTTTTATTCCGATTGTGTTTGGTTCATTTCGCCGTCGATAATTTGACTTTCTTTTGAGTTCTTCTTCCAATAATCTTCTCTTTGTTTGGTCGAATTTTTCCTTCCATAATCTTTTTTCCTCAGCAGACTACATAATCCCGAACAAGAATCACCTTCTTGTTCTTGAGTTCCTTCAGAAAAGTCGACCTTGTGCTCACTACTCTTCCGCAATCCTTCCGATCACCATGGCAGAATCAGTCTCACAAACTTTGAATTTCAACCATCCTTTGTACCTTCTTCTGGAAGATACACAGGCCTCTACCCTTGTTGCTCAAGTTTTGAGTTTGACAGGGTCCGAAGATTATTCCACATGGAGCAGAGGAATGAAACTTGCGCTTCATTGATGGTACATGCATCCGTGACAAAAAACCGGAACACCTGAAATCAGTTTGGGATCGATGTAATCCCGTGGTGCTCTCTTGGTTGGTGAATTCCGTTGATAGGCAAATTGCCAGCGTCTTAGTCTTCTCCCTCAACTCTCATCTCGTGCGTCTGGATCTAAAAGAACGCTTTGATAAAAGTGATGGGGCCAAGGTATATTTTATGCATCGTGCTATTTGTTAAACTGAATGAATATTTCTTATTCATTTTCCAATTCAATGTACATGACTTCCTTATATAGGCATACACACACAGGGCGGACCTAGAAAAATAGTGAAGGGGGGCACCATTAAATTTTTTTTTTTAAGAAAATTTTTAAGTGCATTAAAAAATAAAAGAATATAAACAAGAAAAAGAAATATTTATGAAATCAAGTGAATATTGATGATGTAATAAGAGAGACAATTATTTTAAAACCTGTCATTTATAAAAGTAAGGCTAAGTGCTGTGCTGTTAGAAATGCAGCTATATAAATTACAATGAAGGGTGGGGCACTCAATAAGTTCAAGTACATATATTTTAATAACAAAAGTATATTACAATATCATCATTCTAGGCTTTATTTTTTGGAATTCCATCATAATTACTTTATTAATAATGCTATCAAATACATCTTTTTCAATATAAGGAAATAAACAATTATTCAACCATTTATCTTATATCCGATTACAAAGTTCAATCTTAGTGTATTAAGAGTAGACACCAAACAATCATGCAATCATTCAAACATTCAATTTTTTTATTTTATTTTATTTTATTTACAAAGTATCACAAATTTAAGGGGGGCACTTGCCCCTATCATATACCTAGGTCCGCCATTGTACACACAACATGTATATAGGCTCAATAGGATAGGCCCAATGTTAACTACTAACTACTAACTAACTAACTACTAACTAATACTAATAACCACCTCATATACTAACACGCCCCCTCAAGTTGAACACTATTTATCTCAAATGTGTTCAACTTGAACAACAAAATAAGGGGATAAGGTGAATCAAACAGAAATTGTTTTACAATCACAAAAATCACAAAACAATACAAAATTATCTTCTTCTTCATATCTACCGAAGTGCTTCATATCTACCGAAGTGCTTCATATCTACCGAAGTGCTTCTTCTAGGCAAGACCATCAACATTATTTGCCTTTCTAATACTTCCTTGACCCAAACCAATTTGCAACTTCTTCTATTTCAATGCTCTTGCATTGCTTCAACTTCTCTTTATCAGGTACATGAACATCATGTTCCTTCTTTACCTAACACTTTACCAACAACATTTGCAGGAATCAACATCTCCAAAGCTGATTTTCTTCTCTGCAGAATACATGAACATCATCGTTCTCTTCTCGCAAAGAATACTTTGCTCTCCGGGACTTCATCCGGATTTACAACCGATCTGGAAAACTAACCCATGATCGAAATAAGAACCACTAAACACGTGGAATCTTGAAACCTCCAAGTTTACCATTGGAGCAGAGTAATCATAGAAACTCTGAAACCTCGATGAAATAACATCACCGAGAAACCAACCTCGATGGAATAACATCACCACCGAGAAACCAACCTTTTTTCTTCTAATAACATCAATAACCTCTTCAGCCAATCGCTCCCCCATTACATCCACATGAAATTTGAGAAAGGTCGCCCAACAAAGTCACCAGCCTGATGATGATACAGAACACCTCATGTGCCCCCACAGACTGATTTTGCTGCACTCTGTCCCTGAGCCACTTGATAACCAACGACAATGAGGGAAACACTGCACTATGTTCACAATTACTGGTACTCATTTCCATATCCTCTTTTAATTAATCAGACACAGCATATGCACTGCCGCTAATCTAAACGGCGACTTCAATATCGGCAGGGAACACAGATTCACTGATCAACTATGTTTGGCCGGAATCTTGCATTGATGATGCCTTGTGACCATGCAACGACGCCGTTGCATATTCTGGTGGCTGGTCGCTACTTTGGAATGGCACCCTTGAATTAAGAAACCCCAAGAAATCCAACTAGGTGAAGAAGCAAGAACCATTGACCGTAATGTCTTACGTTACCAAGACTACCCAGAAAAGTGTAACGGTTTAGTTTCGCAATGGGACCGATTAAACATACGAATCGAACCATCGACCGCGATTCTTGAACTGCCACAACCAATCACGAACTACGCGATATCAACCAAGAATCCATGAATCGGTTTCGCCAAGCCCTTGAACCAAATAAATCCGATGACCGCCAACCACAGAGTCACCAAGAACGACTCCGGCGACCAAGTACAGCTCCGGCGACCCAAGTACAGTGAACGAGGAGTGACAAAATCAATCAATGAGATCAATTCGTATGAGACTTACCGGCGATTCGAACCACCCACCGCCGGAGAAAGGGACAAGAATCGCTAACCACCGTTAAAACCGGTGACCACCACCGACGAAAACCACCGTCGTGAATCAGGGGCACAAATAATCCGAAAGAGAAATGAGTATTGTAACCTAACCGGAAACGCAAGAACCGGATTGGGGGGAAAACGATTCCACCGCCAGTCATGAACCACCGCGAATAACCAAGACCACCAATCGGCGACACCGGAGGATTAAACCACCACCAATAATCGCGAACCACCGTCGATTCTTGAACCACCGACGATGCAAACCACCGCGAAACAACCGCGAAAAGATGCACCGGCGTCAGTTCAAGAATCGCGAAGTACCGTCGAAGCTTGAACCACCGTCGACCATTGTTGAGATCATCGTTCTCTGCGCAACCCTAAGCGTGAATGGAGTTGAAGATGAAACCGGTCTCCATGTGGTTTCTTGAATATCCGTCGGGTCTTGGCCCTTTTTTGATTTTGGGCTCTCAAGACCTGCAAAACACCACTTATTTGGGCTCTTTCTTGCATTTGGGCCTCTTTCTTGAAAAGACAACCAATTAGGCTAGCTTCTTTGTGCTTCTTGAAAAACAACCTCGGACTTGAAAAATAAACCTGGCTTCTTGAAAATGCACCACATAGAGAGGCATTCTGCCTACCTCTTTCTTGAAAAAAAAATTAAATTAAATTAACCTACGTCTGATACCATGTTAAACTGAATGAATATTTCTTATTCATTTTCCAATTCAATGTACATGACTGCCTTATATAGGCATACACACACACACACACACACACACACACACACACACACACACACACACACACACATGTATATAGGCTCAATAGGATAGGCCCAATGTTAACTACTAACTACTAACTAATACTAATAACCACCTCATATACTAACACTATTAATTGTTTGACACAAGGGACTTCTTCTGTTTCAATTTACCATACCAAGTTAAAAGAACTGTGGGATGAGTATGCCACTCTTGTCCTAATTCCATGCCGTCAATGTCAACCTGCTGTAGAATATTCCAAAATTATCCAAGAACAGAGGTTGTTTCAGTTCTTTATGGGTTTAAATGTGTCTTTCCAACCTATTATAAGCCAAATACTCCTCATGAGCAGAATCTCAAGCTCAGAATGGAGGAAACTAAGGATGACCACTTCATCCAAGATGCGGCGAGTTACAGAAGACTCATTGGTTAGTTATTATATTTAACTCTTACCAGGCCTGATATTTCGTTTACTGTGCTGGTTTTGAGCCAGTTTATGCAAGCACCTAAAGAGTCACACATGAAGGCAACCTTAAGACTAGTGCGAAATCTCAAGTGCACCCCAGGTCGCGGAATTTTCCTATCAGCTACAAGTACAAATGTACAATGACCCTAGAGTGCTTCTGTGATTCGCACCATGCAAAGTTGCAAAGACACATCCGTTCGCCATCGGTTTTCTGGTTAAGTTAGGAGGATCATTGATCTGCTGGAAATCGAAGAAGCAGAATACAATATCAATATCCTCTGCAGAAGCTGAGTATAGAGCTCTACGCATGGCTGTCTCTGAACTTACTTGGTTGGTTGGATTACTCAAAGAATTGCATATCCCTTAAAGTTTTATTGTGACAATAAAGCTGCATTACACATCGCTTTAGACCCGGTTTTTCATGAGCCTACGAAACACATCGAAGTGGATTGTCATTTTGTCCGGGAAAAGCTATTGCAAGGAATGAATAGTTTTGAGTATTTGAAGTCATCAGAGCAGCTTGCAGACGTTCTAACAAAAGGGTTAGGCGGTCCACAACATGAGTATATCATGAGCAAGTTAGGAACTTGTAATTATGGGGTTCCAAACTTGAGGGGAGTGTTGTAATTACATAAGATAATTGTAATATTGTTGTAGTTTTTTAGTTAATATGTGTTTGGATTAATTTTGAAAAATAACTTTTACGATATACGAGGTAAACATGTAAGATGAGTTTTGTCTCTTATTATGAAAAATAGCTTCTGAAACCCTCATTCTTTGTATAAATTAATTAATTCAGTGATAATAAACCTAGAGTAATTCAGTTCTCTTTAGTTTGGGCCGGTTGGTTTAGCAGTTTCCAATCAAATCAAGATATGTGGATTTTTATACTGTAATGTTTATGTCATAACAGTGAGCTTGAACTTAAGCATGATTAGTAATGAGAATTGTAATTTTTTGGGGTTGCACAATGAGAATGTTGTGAGACACAATAATGGTGTGTTTGACTCCAAATCAATTGCAAAATCAAAACAACATAGGTTTTAGGTGAAATAGAATTTAAAATTAGATAAAATTCTAGATGAACTGCACCAAGAGATCACGACAAATTATATTATGCTTGTAGCAAGAATTCAGTGTAGATAGATTCTTATGGCGTTGAAAAGCCTATTATGTGTTTGTTTGCATATATATAATATGCTCTCTCCTCAACCAACAAGGTGAAGTCAATTGAAAAGTTTTAAATGAAAATTAAGTTATTTTTATAGCTAGAAATGAGATATCAAATTTAAAAGAATTAGGACGGGAATTCTGAAAGAATAACAAACACATAAATTTTATTTAACCAAGACAGCAGATTTTTTTTCTTAATGCTTAGAGGTTATAAACTTAGGACCCGTTTGGTACAAAGAATTGGTGGGGAGGGTAAGGAACTTAGAGGAGGGAAAGGAAGAGAAATGAAGATTTGAAAGATGAGGGAAGATGACTTGAGTTGTTTGGTAGGAAGAAAATGAAGAGGTGGTAGTTGGTAAAGAATTAAGAAATGTCTATTTTACCCTCAAAAGAAATTAATTCAAAATAAAAAGAAAAATATTTTTTTTTTTGCTAAAATATATTCTTGTTAAGTTCGAACTCGTGAAAAAAAAAATTGCAGGGGTAAATCTGCTAAGTTTGAACTTCCTGCTAAGTTTGAATTTTAGGGGTAAATCTGTCAAAAAAACACTTTCCTAGGAAGATTGCAGCTTTCCCTCCATTTTCGGATGGAAAACATCTTTCCTCAAATAAGGGAAGATGAGTATCCACTGGAAGATGCTGACTGGACTTTCTGTTTACCAAATACCCAAAATCCATGGGAAGATTGAGATCTTTCCTTTCTTTCTCTAATCTTCTTTCTACCAAACGGTCCTGATCTTGAAGGAATGGAATACATTAGTTAGATTCGAACGCCTTTTAGTTCTTTTTTTTTTTTAATAATTTAAACAAATTTATAAATGAGGGTGAATAACATTTGAGTACCTTTAAAAACATTAATTACATGAATTTATCATTCAAAAAATTTACTTGTTTAATAAAATAAGGGAAAATAACATTTGAGTAACTTTATAACATTAAATACCGTAAAAATGTTAAAAGTCTTATAATTTAAAAATGAAAATAAAGGACATTTTTTTGAGTTGATTTTTTAAGACTTTAATTTTTCAATACAGTACTTAACTTTAATCTCTGCAATACACACATTTTTTTAATATTCATCTTTCACGCTTTCATGACTCATTTTTGTATATTTTCTGCACTTAATTTTTATTTTATATACTAAAAATATTAAAAATGAAAAGAAATCAATTGAAAAGAACTATTTTTAGTTAGGTCTAAAAAATACTTAAATATGATTCAATAACATTGAATTTTCAGCACTTAAATAAAAAATTATTAAAAACGGGTATAACAAAACTTAAATATTCAAAATATAAAAATATATTATTAAAATTTCTTATTGTTGGTAAAAGGGGAAAAATTAATGGGTACCCATTAATTTCAAGTTTTCAGCCAACTACGTTGTTTTTGTAAGAAAAATGCATTTAAATACCACTTTAAATTCTAAAACTTGGAAAAAACCATTAAAACTTATAAAGATAGAGGAGGGATGAGGTGAGAATATGAGGTTTTATACTTTAGTTTAAAGACCAAAATGCCATTTCACACATTTTTTTTCAACATCTAACGTTTTTGTCAAAATCATTACAATTTTTGTTAATTCAATTACTATATTAGTCAATTCCATTAATCAATTGGTCACAGCCCATAAAAATCATAATTGTTTTGACAAAAATCATAATGATTTTGACAAAATCCTTAAGTATTTAAAAATATATGAAAGAGATATTTTGATCTTTAAGCCAAAACATAAAAAACCCAAATTCCCACTCCATTCTTTCTTTGTTCTTTGCAAGTTTTAATGGTCTTTTCGTGTTTTGAAAGTTGAAATGATATTTAAATATATTTTTTCCTTGTTTTTGTTAACGGATATCTAAAATTTTGATCCTTGATCATAGTTAACAATCATTGATGATAAATTGTCCAAAAGGACACATGTATGATGAAATATTGGGTTGAGGGGCAACTTTGCCCCAAAAGTTTTTCAAATGGCAATTTTGCCCCAGAAGTGTGAAAGGAGAGCAATTTTGTCCTGACCTTTCTCTTAATTAATTGTGACAATTAGTTAATCAAATATGTTGAGTTAATAGTCCATGTCATTCATATCACTTTTGCTAATATAAAAATTTGTCTCATAAGTCCATGTATCATCTATTTCATTTTTTTAAAAGTTAGATTTAAACCTTTTAGGTAAATTTTCATTTTAACAAAAATGATGTGGATAACATGTGAACTCCGAACTCAACATATTTTGGTCAGTTAAAATTAACTGAAATAACGGTAAAGGAAAAATTGCCCTTTTTTCACACTTCTGATGTAAAGTTACACACTAAACAACTCTCAAAACAAAATTGTTGGAAAAACTTCCAAGATAAAATTACAGACCCTAAAATATTAAATGGAGAAATTGGAGCTCCCATTAAAGCGCCTTTTTCAAAACACAAAACAAAAAACAATTTCCAACACACTCACTCGCCCTCAACTTTACCACAATTCGATGCCTTTTCATCATGGGAATGGACTGAACTAAATCCCCCATTCATCATTTTGCCCCGTACAACGCAATCCCCCAATATTTTTTTGCCACTTTCTTGCAGATCGTTGCTCCAGTTCGGCGTTTTGATATACTGCTTTTGTTAATGAAGGTGTTATGATCTTTCCTCCACCTTCCCCCTCCACCGATCAGAGACACTGTGAGTTTCACTTTCATTCCTTTTCTTTTACTTCTTTTTCTTTACTTCCCCCTCTCATTCGAGCTTGGGATGGTAGTCGTTAGCGATAATTCTGCTATATGTGTTCTGGGATTTCCCTTTCCTTGTGTATTTGATGTTCTGGGCCACTTTATCAGTGTTTATTCGGACGCATGTTGTTTATTGACTTTTTGATGTTCGATTGCAAGCGATTGCAAGCCTGAGTGTACCCTTATTAATTCTCCACCTCTCTTGTTAATTGCGAAAGGGATAATAGTTTGGTAGAGTTGTTTGTTATTATGTTCTTTGATTAAAAATATTTCGTGGAAGAATTGTTTCTTTTTAAAGACCTAGCTATCCAAGTACTGATATTTTCCCTTGAATCAGCAAACACTTTTCCTTGTGAAATTGAGATTTTTGGAACTTGATGATGTGGTGTGGGAAATGATTTTCTTAAGAGAAAATTAGATGCTTA
>JAMWYP010000946.1:0-16015 GCA_025563575.1 Acacia pycnantha | reverse complement strand
GAAATAAAGGTGGGTGTTACGGACCTAGTCCAGGCCCATTATCTCACTGGCTAGTACAGGGGGCAACCCACTATCCGTGGGACCCTGACGCGGGGATCAATAAATTTCTATTCCCGTGACTACGAGGATAAGCACTCGTGCTTCAAGCCAAAGACAATCTGAGGCGGATCCGCTGGGGACAACCGTCAACCACCGGGCCAACCACCCCGTAATGAGCAGCCGATCAACCAGCAACGATGGAGACCATCAGGAAGGAGAAGATCGGCTTTCACCAGAAGAACCATTGATTCCCAACAATGAACGACATCAAAGGACAACTCCGTCCGACACGGAGTCCTCGGCCCACGAAACCAAGACCGTGGACCATGTAATTCCACCGAGGAGGCCGGACATCCCACATGCCGAGCCGACTTTCGATCTCTTCAAGCCGGGATGCTTTGCGATAATGAGACTGGACAACATAGACAAGCGCCATACCCTTCACTATCGCCGAGCGGTAAGAGCGGGAGAAAGTTGACGGACCACACCCTTTCCGGCCGAGGACCGGGAAGATAAAACTTGGAGAGAGGACGACATGATGAGAGCTCTGGCCATCGCACCGACAAAGTATACGGAAACCGTCATGCATAGGAGGGCCAATAGGAGGAACCAAACTGGATGAAGAGGGTCGACTCAAAGCGAGGAACCATCGAGGGACAGACGATCCCCCAAGTGGTTTCCAGCTGACTGAGATATGCACCCAAATGCACAATAGGTTTTTCGAAGGAGATCCGTAACGCCCGATTCCGAGAAGCTGAATTTGGGCGAGTTGACAAAGTATGATGGCACACAAGACCCGACGACTATTTAGAAGACTTTGACGTTCACATGCTCTGTTAGAGGTCTCAAGGAACCAATCGTGCCCCAGATCTTCGCCGCGACGTTAAAGGGGCCGGCGTTGAAATGGCTTCACACTCTTCCCTTTGGGTCGATCCACAACTTTGAAGACCTGGCCGAGGCCTTTGAGTTGCACTTCGCGACTAGCAAACGACAACCAAAATCCCAGTAACGGCCTCGATAAAGAGTCCCGCCCGGCGTAATCTTTTTAAAGGAGCTGGCAAAGAATCTCAACGACTTCATATCCTGCTCAAAGAAGTACTTGGACGTCGAGCAGATGCGAATGGCAAACAATCCCACCCGAGGCGGGACCAAGATAGAACCTCCCTCCCGTGGGTCGAGACTTCTCCTGACAACAGAATAGGGATTCCTGGGAGAAGGGGGAATGAAAACAAGAGCCGAGGTGGCAAGTTTGATCAATGGAGCAAGTACGAAATATTCTACCTGACAGGGCCTCGATCTCAAGTTGGAAGGAGGGTCAACAACCGAGATGAAGAAGGTCGATCGGCCTCGCCTGGTCCTACCGAAGATCCGGGATAGACCAAACTAAATATTGCTCGCTCCATGATGGTCGAGGTCATACAACCGATGAATGGGGCGAGCTCTCGGATGCAATCGAACGATTTGTTCGGGAAGGCAAACTTCAAAGATGTCATAGAGCATCAAGGAAAAGGTGGGAAACGAAAGACCAAGAACCGCAGAGGGACCCCTCGAAAGTTCAAAAGCAGGAAGATAAACGAAAGGCTCCCGTCCACGACGAATTTTTAAGCGGAATTCGACCAGAACGTAATCACCGGAGCAATGGGCTGAGGCGAGATATTTTATGAGCCAAATAAGGAAATACCTTCGAGAAGTCCTATTCCCTCGTGGACCGACCAAAATTCAAGGAACATCACACCGAGGTAGCACGACCGCCTTTGTTTTTCACAAGAGACGACTCTCAAGGAGGTTGTCCCCGCCATCAAGATGGGCTAGTGATAACCGAACAATAACAACCGCCGAGTCAAGCTGATATTTGTGGATGCCAGAGTTCGGCCCCCATACTAAGCCGGGAAGCGCCTAAAAGAATGAGGTCGAGGACCGGGACGACTTAAAGCCTTGCAAGACAACCCTCATCGGGTTTAATGGAGAACAATCGCGTCCGAAGGGGTTTATCGACCTCAGTTCACCCTTGGAGTCAAAGACGCCTTTAAGTCCGAAAGAGCGCCTCATAGTGGCCGAGTTCGTTTCACCCTATAACATAATACGGAAGGCCAACCATTCACAAGGGACATGCCGGTATCTACAAAGCATCAAAAGCTCAAGGTGATAGGCAACAAGGAACCGTGGTCACGGGAATCGGGGATCAAAGAGAGTCTCGACAATGCTATTTTGAAACCGCCGAATGGGGAGGATGGATCTTCATCGCAACCCCAAAGAAGCAGCTATCCTGGATCCGTTCACGGGATTCTCCCCACGACGGGTTAATACCGTGGAATTGACATCCGAGACGATGAGGTTCGCCTGCAACCGGCAGGAGACTCCGAAGATCTGGTGACGGAGACCCTCTGCACCACTAAGATTGGCAAACACCTATCTCCCGAACTTAGAAGTAGTTTGGAGGACTTCGAAGGAAAACAGTGGATGTTCGCCTGGGATTCATCTTAAGTAATTCTGAATAGACCCAAAATTTTGTTGTCACAAGCTAGAAGTCTATCCCGGCTCAACCCCAATACTGTCGCAGAAAGAGGAACCACTACTTGTAAAAGGAAAGCGCTGGAAATTCACATCCAAGAATTGCTTGAAGCCGGATTTATTCGGGAAATACAAGATACAACCCGGTTATCAAATGTGGTGATGGTAAAAAGCCAAACGGGAAGTGGAGAGTTTGTACAGACATAAGAACTTGAACAAGGTATGCCCGAAGGACTCTACCATGCCAAACATCGACCAACGGTCGACAACGCCCAGATTCCAGCCTCCTATCCTTTATGGACGCATACTCCTGATATAATGGGGACAGCGATGTACCGCGAGGATCAGGAAAATGGTTCATTATCGAAAGAGCTAACTATTGCTACAATGTCATGCCTTTCGGATTGAAGAATGGGGGAGCTACATATCAAAGGATGATGAATAAGGTCTTTGCGCACTTATCGGCCGCAGGGTGGAAGTATATAGATGGCATGATCGTCAAAACCTGGACCAGAACGTCATATACAAGACTGGAGGCAGAATTTGCCAAACTCGCGAGCCCTCTGAGTCCGACCAGCAGGCCAAATGTGCGCTTTTGCGTCGCTTGGCCGAAAGTTCTGGGTTTCATGCTGACCAACCGGGGCATTGAGGCCAACCCGGACAAATGTAGGGCAGTGATGGAGATAAAGGCTCCGAGTAATAAAAAAGAAGTCCAACGGTTAACCGAAGATTGGCCGCCCCAACTAGGTTTTTGCCAAAATCGGCGGAGAAGGCTTTACCCATGTTCGGGCTCTTAAAGAAGGAGGCATCGGTGGAATGGAATTCAAAGTGCGATGACGCATTTGAAGACATAAAGCAATGTCCGGCCAATCCTCCAGTCCTCTCAAAACCTCGGCTTCGCGAGAGTCTTTTCCTTTACTTGTCTATCGGCGAGGAAGCCGTTAGCGCGGCCTTAGTAAGAGAGGCGGAACACGGACAAATTCCTTGATTTTGTCGCCAGTACCACTGCGAATGCCGAGATCCGATACCAAAGCTAGAAAAAGTGGCATTCGCTTCGCTTGTGCGGCCCGTCGGTTAAGACCTTATTTCCGAGGTCACCATATCGTTGTTAGAACAAGCCAACCAATTCGACAAGTCTTACATAGTTGGACCTAGCGGAGGATGACTAATTGGGCGATAGAACTCTCCGAGTTCGACATCACCTCTGGCTCGCCATGCAATCAAGTCACGGGCGTTGGCCGACTTCATGAGAGGCTCGCCCGGCTACTAAGTCCGATGAGACCTTGGCGGGCGAATGGAAGGTGTATGTCGACGGATCGTCGAACACGAAAGGAAGTGGAGCCGAGTCATTATTGAGAGTCCAGAGGGTTACAATTGAGCATTCGTTGCATCTCAACTTCCCAACGAACAATCAGCGGAATACGAGGCCTTGATAGCGGGCTTCTTCAAGCCAAGGAAAATGAGGCCACAAGAGTTAAGGTTTTCACCGACTCCGGCTTGTGGCGGCTCAGATCGGGTACGTATCAGGCTAAAGGCCCACTAATGGCCAAGTATCTCCTAAAGGCTAAGGACTTGATGTCAGGTTTCGATGAAGCAACTGTTACTCACATTCCCCGAGGAGAAAACGCAAGAGCCGACATTTTATCAAAATTGGCAAGCACTAAGCAGGCTGGTTGTCGGTTGTCATCGCACGGTTGTCCAGAAATCTCGAAGATCCGGTATGCATGATGGCTATTTCGGTCGAATCGTTGGAAAAAGCCGATAGAAGACTACCTTGAACGTGGACTCATCCCGGACGATGCAATGGAAGCAAAAATGTTGATTCGTGACGCGGCCAAGTACACAATGGTGGAGGATCAACTTTCGAAAGGATTACATTCTCCCATGCTAAGGTGTTTGAACCCAAATGAAGCGGGGTATGTCCTGGCCGAGATTCATGGAGGGGCCAATGGTCAGCATATGGGGGCTAAGGCGCTCGCCAGAAAAACCCTTCGAGCAGGCTATTACTGGCCGACGTTGGAGGCGGATTCAAAGACCCTTGTAAGACAATGTGATAGTTGTCAGAAACATGCCAGAGTTATTTGGGCGCCCCCAGCCGAATCGTGGCGATGACTACTTCACCAAGTGGATTGAGGCCGAACCTCTCACAACGATCTCCTCGGCTCGTGTGCGGCGATTTGTTGAAGTTAATATAATTACGCGGTTCGGAGCACCCAGTGAGATAGTAACGGACAACGGAACTCGGTTCACTGGAGTCGGATTTCGTGATTTGATTTATGAATACGGAATACGGCATCACTTTGCTTAGTGGAACACCGCAGTCCAACGGGCAAGGCGAGGCCGCCAATAAGGTCATCCTTGATGGTTTGAAGAAACGTATCTTGGAGGCGACACCTCTTGGGCGATCAACTACCTTTTGTCCTTTGGGGAAATCGAACAAGCTGCTCGAGACATCCACCCAAGAAACTCCTTATAGGCGGCCTACGGTTGTGAGTCTATGATTCTGTGGAAATAGGGATGATGTCTTGGCGCGGGAAGAGCATTTTATCACAAGGCGAAATAGCCAATAGTGAGGCGTTAGCGATCGAGTTGGATCGGCCGATGAGGCCGGGTCACCTCCCATTGTCGGGATATTGCAATGAAGCGGTGATCGCGGCTCGTTATAACAAGAAGGTTAGACCAAGAAGATTCCGGCCGGTTGCTTGGTACTTAGAAGGGCCGACATCGGGAACAAGAACTCCAAAGACGGCAAGCTTGCGGCTAATTGGGACGGACCTTATCGCGTTCGGGAAACTCTTGAGAGAGGAGCTTACATTCGGAAAATTTGGATGGAACCCCTATCAAGCGAACATGGAATGCGGACAAATTAAAGGCATATTTGAGTTAGGCTTATCTTTTGTTTTTCTTAAAGCATCGTTTTCCATTATGTTCTTTGTTCAACGTTGGCTGCTGGCTTTTCCCTTCGCAACAATTGCTTTGTCGAATATGAATGAAACTCTCGTTCGAGGTATCTATTGAATTCCAAACATTGTCTTTTTCAAGATTCAATTGTTATTAGCTTTTGATTGAAGAAAACACGTCGGATAGCTATCGCGGCCCGGACACGCTAATTTACTCAGGGGTATCAATAGAAAATGTCATGCCGACCACGATCGAGTCAAAATGCTCGGACGCTATCGGGACAAAACCGAACCCGGGCGGTGGCAATTTTCATTTACCTTTGGATGACAGGTTACAATACCGGGAATTTTATAAAACAGTGCAAACACTAGCACTTTAAAACATCATGGTCTTATGACCAAAAGCGCGTTCGCGGTTCGCCTATTTTCATAAGACCTTGGCCGGTCGACCGCGATAAGCGGTAAAGTTATATTTTAATACGATGCATTATGGTTGCTAAATTACCATCTATTGTTAATCGTAGCCAAAAATGGCCATATTGGCCAATACTGTTCAATAAAGTCATGGCCGGTAACACAACCGGGCGAGATTATACAAATTACAAAGAAAAAAAAAGAGAAATCAATCCATGTGCTTGGGGCGGTCGAGACTTCCTCACCTGCTCGGCCTCCGGCACGGCCGCATCGCCATCTTGCTCTTCGCTTCTAGCTTGAGCCGCCTTAAAGCCTTCAATTATTACATTGGAGTCCGCCAAGAGCCCCTCGGTCTCTTTTAGTTGAAACTCCACTTTCTCCAGCTGAACCTCACGAGCCTGGAACTCGTTCGAAGCGATTTGCCATTGTTTCAGAGCTTCATCGCGGTCTGTTCGGGCACGCTTCAGCTCCGTGGCAGCCTCCGCATATTTGTGGTGGAGGGTGAGAAAAGATTGGGTCAAACCAGCACCTTTCAGGAAAGCATTTCCCAATGCCTGGACTTCTCGTACGTCTACTTCCCGCAAGGCTGCGGCTCTTGATAACGGGTAGGAGGCGGGAGTGCGGCAATGAGTTCTTCGGTAATGCCCTTACTCCACAAATGTGAGCGGGAATGACGGTGGAAGGACGAGGGGACAGGGTATCGAGCAAGGAGAGGGGCTCGGCGTCGGTCGACTTAGGAGGCGGCGATTTCGGGGTAGGGAGGCTCGGATAGGACGGACGGGGCTGGCTTCGGTTGCGGGCTTGGACGACTCCCGACCTTAAGCTTCTTTGGCTCGGCACGCCGAAGACTCTCAGACCTTCGACTTGCCCGCGTCCTTGGCCGACCTCTTTCTCCCCTTGGCGTGGGCTCGGGGATCCCGAGAAAGATATTGCGGCTCTTTCATCTTGAGACACTGCACGAAACACATACACCATGTTAGCTACTAGGAAAGCAAAGACGATCAATACGTACTAAGACGCGGAACAACGCCGATGTTAAATAACGAAATGTCATACTCGGCCCGACGCCATCTCATCTTGGCGCGAGCCTCGGCCCGATATTGGGCTACTAAGGAGCCGGCCCCAACAGTGCCGTTCGCTCTAACGTGGTCTATTATGGCATCGATGGCTTTCCTTTCGGGCTTCGACGAGATTGGACCGCTCCACCTTATAGGCGCTAGGGGACACATTGTGGTGATCTTGACACCAATACAAATTAAACTCCCGTCGACTTTTGCGAGTCAGGCCCTTTGAGGAACCAAGGAGTTGTACCGGTTTAGCGACGACTTTGAAAAAGTTGCCCTTGAAGCGTTTGAAAGAGTCGAGGCGGGGTAAACAAGCGCCGATTGGCTATTCCCGAATGGATGTCCAGCCCTTGAGCTCGGCGGTTCTTTCCCGGAGCGAGAGGTGTGGGGGTGAAGAAGTAGAAGAACATAGAAGTGGTGCAAGGCGGTCAAGGCTCGAGGCAAAACCACTCAAAGGCAATCGGGGTAACCCCATCCATTGGGGTGTAATTGCGAGGAGCTATACTAAGAAATTGAAGGGTGGCCATTTGAAATTCGGAAAAGGAAATCGAATCCCAAGCACAGTAATGTAGTCGGCATAGAAAAAGAAAAAGGAGTTGTGGCTCCCCTCCCTCACTGAGCACACGAGCTCTTCCTCTTCGGGGAGACAAAGAGAGTAGGTGTTTGTATCTTGAGCTGGAAGACCTTCCAAGTCTTCCATGGTCGGCTTCGGCCAGATAGGATAACACTTCTCGGGTAACCCAAGGGAATTGGTCAATTAAGTCTGTGGGGGGCTAGCGCGGTTTGCATTTCCGGACTCGACTCGGCCGCGTGGGAAGAAGAAGACGACGCCATTATACCTAACACAAATAAAAATATAAGCAAGATCGAGAATCTTCCTAGCATACGATGTCAATAATTGAAGGCGGGACTCTACGGTTGTGGTAAGATTAAAATCCAAGTCAACAGGACTCGGCGATGAAGCTTGAGGAGCCGGGACCAAATTATGTCGGCAGGAGCCCAAAATTAAGTCGGCTGTGGAGGAATCCCCACAAGAAATAAGTCGTGAGCACTCATACAAGCAATCGTAGCAAGGCCCGATGTAGGAATCAACCTCGGCCCTGGGACCCGAGCTGGCCACTTTGTTAGGCGGCTATTCGGAAGGCCCGAGAAGCGGACACGTCGAAGCTCGGGTTAAACACCCTTGGATTAGGAAGAAGCGGGAAGGAAACATTCGGACTTCCCAACCGACGATGCATCGTCTCGGATTTTCGCCGGCCCACCACCGAAGTTTTTCCCTTGCCTCCACGGTGATCGGTTAAAGCAACGGTTTGCGGCGTTGGACGAGAAGATTCATCGCCCCAAAGCCACCAACGGCTTTTTCCCTTGGCGGTGTGGCGTAGTTCCGCCAGTTCTTCGGGGGTCATATCCTTTATGTCCTTCGACATTGGGAGCCACTCTATTAAAGGTATTAACGAAAAGGAAACGGCTCGCTCGAAAAACGGGGAGTTTTGCACAAATGAAGGAGCGAAAACGGGACTACGCGAAAACCCACTCAACAAGGGAATCTACCCGAATTTCAACTAAATACGGACGCAATCTTATAGGGAAACGGCAGATCAGAGCAGAACAAAAGAAAGAGGCAAGGAAACAAGAATACCTACCTAAAATATGGAGATGATCAATGGAAGTTGTGGAATGAAGATGGTTCACGAGACAGGTTATCCTCCGGAAAGCGAGAATCGTCGGGAGAGAAGTTCTTCAAAACAACTTTGGTAAAATGGCAATGAAGGAGACTTGGCGGGTATAAACCTTTCGAAACCCAATCGACGGGGGCAAAAGCGCCTTTTCCATTCGTTAGCAAGGATGACGTGACCTTTTCATTTAATGCGCGTCATCGGGCATTAATTACGCCAAAGGCCGTATAGGCCAGCACCCCTCAATTCGGCTTCACGACGGTCGAGCAGCTCCGATACAACTAGAGGATCCAGCAACATGTCCACCCCGGTTGACCAGAGACCTGGACAACCCGGCTGGGGGGCAAGGACATCATGTTACTTCGCGATCAACAAAGACTCAGACTTCAACAAAGACTCGAACTTTCGTTCTTCAGTCAAGCGAACATCTAAACTCGGCTGCTCAGAGACCTGAGCAACCGAGCTTGGGGGCAACTGTTACGGACCTAGTCTAGGCCCATTATCTCACTGGCTAGTACAGGGGGCAACCCACTATCCGTGGGACCCAGCCATGACCTTGGACATGCACCGCGACCCTGGACATGCACCCACGATCTGGACATGCGCACACGATCCGGACACGCACATGACACGTACGGTGTGGCGGCCAAGGGACTAACTAACCGGTATACTATATATACAGAGGAAGGAGACGGGCGCCAGGTACATTCATTCTAAGCCTTGACTTATCTACATCCAGTCACACGGCACACACAGCACCCCTTAGGCGAAACGCCTGCTTGTGTACCGTGATCATACCCTCTCCTGAACGCTTGTCCCATAAGCATACAGGAAGGGCACACAGATCCTATATCAAATCACCGGACCTTCAATAGGCCGGACATCTGAGTTCTACACCAGAACAGTGGCGCTTTATGGCACGCCATTAGTGGCGGTTTTGAAACCGGGGCATAAATGCAAAAAAAAAAAAAAAAAACCGCTTACAAAATCAAGCATGGCAACCGCTACAGCGTGGGTAAGGCTAAATTGAATATTTCGAATCCTCACAAGTTCATTTAAAAAAACTATGTCTATATTTGTAGCTTATTGTTAGTATAATCAGATGGGAAATGTGATATTTTGATTTTTTTTTAAACAAGCTATTAAAACGCAAAAAAAAAAAAAACTGCTACAAATGTGAACCGCTACAAAAACCTGGCATCAACCGCTACAAAGTGTGTAACATTGGAGGGTGAATATTTCAAATCCCGCTTAACGCTTCATTCATTTGTAGCGGTTAAGTTAGTGGATAACCGCTACAAAAATTTGAAAATTATATATATTTTTAAAATACCACCCGATTTTTGGGAGCGTGTTTTTAACCCGCCACAAAACATTAAACCACTAAGTTAATCCCATTACATCAACCGCTACAAATGTTACGTATATCCCTATAAATATCCCCACCACACCTCATCTCACACACTCATTCATTTCTTTCCACTCACTTCTCTCTCGCTTTTCTCTCATTTCCTTCCCACTCATTCTAAAATCTTTGATTTCAATGTTTTATTTTTACTTTTATAATACGCGGGAATACTATTTTTTTTTTCCTTATCCAACTTTAATATATTTCCTCAATATCCTTTTTATCATCAACTTTCTTTATATAATCAAATATCATCTAATGTACAACATAATTTTTTTGGTCGCTGTGAGGTGGACAAATACAATAAATCCTTATTATCTATTGATATCTCAATATTATACCTACATAATATTTTATACTCTATCTAACTTTTGCTAATCAGTTTTTTAAATATTAACTATTATCATTTAATTTGTCACTTAAATAATAAAAAGATTCAATATAATATTATAACAATGGACACAAATTACGAGAACTGCTATAAAATTTGGGCGCCATTTTTTTTTCACTTTTTCAATATTTTTTAGAAGCATATCAGTTAACTCATAATGTGAATAGTAGCTAAGTATATGTATGTAGTATCGGTTTTTTTTGCAATCCGCTACAAATCAAGTATTGCCACAGTGGATTTTGTCGTGGTTTGTCTAACCGCTACAAATGTCATTAGTTGCGCCTAAAACCGTTACAAATAGGTCATTTTAACCGCTACTAATTGTCGTTTTTTTTTGTAGTGATATGAAGATTATTAAAATTTTCATTTATTGAACTGCTTAATGTTTTTTTTTTTTTTTTTTTGCACTTTTATTTTCTTTGTCACGAGCCCAAATTGATTGTTGGTGTGCCTTCAAGCACTATTTATCTTCAAAATAATAGTCTTCAAAGTAAACCAATCAAAACATGCTCTTTCTTCTTCAAGACACGTGAGATTTGTCTTCTACTCTTCTTAAGTATTTAAAAAAAAAAATTGTCCTGATCAAATGAGAGAGACTGTCAAACTTTAGGCTTTACTCTTTTAATAGCATTAATTAGCTTCAACGTTGAGTAATTGAATGATTTTTCACTTTGCATTGATGATATTAAATAAAAATAATGGATAATTAACCTGTTACGGACCTAGTCAAGGCCCACTATCTCACTAGCCAGTACAGGGGGCAACCCACGTAGTGGTCACAACCCACTAACCGTGGGACCCAGCCACGACCAGGGCGGTTGGCACGATCCCGGCCACGACCAGGGTGATCTGCACGATCCTTGGACATGCACAAGATGGGAGCCAAGGGCGGAACCCGACTTTTGTATGCTCTATATATATGTACGAAGGAGATAAAGCGCTGGTACACAATTCCAATACCCTAACTAATCTACATTCAAGAACACGGCACACAATAACACTCCTTGAGGCGAAACCGCTTGTGTACCGTGATCACAATTTCTCCTGGGACGGTTGTCCCATAAGGTACTGTGAGGAGCACCCCGTATCCCATATCAAATCTCACGGCCCTTCTATAGGCCTGACATCCGAGTTCTACACCAAAATGCAACGCTGGCGCCGACCTGTGGGGATTGGTAAACTTCAATTCCCTTGACCATGAGGATTAGCACTCGGGCTTCTAGCCGAGACAATGGGAGGGCCGACCGAGCCGAGACACCCGTCAACCACCACCCGACAACCACCCCGTAACAAGCAAATGATCAACCCGTACGAGGACGACCAAGCAGAGGAAGAGGACCCAAGGTATTCAAACAGAGGAACCTTGGTTCCCAAGGAACGAACGAAACCGTGAGGACAACCCGTCCGACACGGAGTCCTCGGCCCTACGAAAACCAAGATCGCTGGGGGCCTTAACTCCAATCCGTGGGTGGCCGTGACATCCCGCCCGCCGAACCAGTATTGCTCTCTCTCCAAGCCGGATGCTTGCGATAATGAGGTATGGGGACAACATAGACAAGCGCCATACCCTTCACTACCAACGAGCCTAAGAGCGGGAGAAAAAACGAACCGTGCTCTTTCCAAAGACTGGATCGGGAAGATAGAACGGGGAAAGAGGATGAGCGAAGACGAGAGCTCGGCTAGTCGCATGGGCATGCGTTAAGACAAAACCGCCCATAGCAGGAGGCAGATTTCCCGGTAGTTTGTGCCAATGGAGAAACCCACACCGAGACGAAAAAGGCCGACCTCTCGATCGTGAACAATCGAGGGTGACAGTGGCGATTCTCCAAATGGGTTCCAAGCGGCGAAGATATGTCGCCCAAATGCACAATAGCTTTTTTCTGAGGAAATCCAAAACGCCCTGGCTCCCGTGAGAAGCCAAGGGTGGGCGAGTTGACGAAGTATGACGGCTCACAAGACCCGACAACTCATTTAGAGGACTTTGACGTTCACATGCTCTGCCAGAGGCCTGGGGAACCGATCGTGCCTCGCATCTTCGCGGGACGTTAAAAGGACCAGCGTTGAAGTGGCTCCACACTCTTCCGTTCGGGTCGATTCACAATTTTGAGGACCTGGCCGAGGCCTTTGAGTTGCACTTCGCAACTAGCAAACGGCAACCAAAAACCTGTATTCTCTCGCTCCAAAATCAGGCAATGGCCGGAGAGCGCCGCTCCAAAGTTATCTTGACCGTTTCAATCACGCGGTACCGCAAAGGCGGGGACTCAACGAGGACGGACACGCTCACTTGTTGGTGGATGGCCTCGATAAAGAGTCCCGCTTTGCGTAATCTTTCCTAAAGGAGCGCGCAAAAGGTCTTAACGACTTCATAACTCGCTCAAAGAAGTACTTGGACGTCGAGGGCATGCGAATGGCAAACAACCCCAATCCTAGGCGGGACCAAGACAAAACCACTCCTCCTGTGGGTCGAGACTTCACCGACAACAAATAGGGACTCCCCGCAGGGGGGAACGAAAACAAGAGCCGGGTGGTAAGTTTGATCAACTGAGCAAGTACGAGAAATACGCAGCCTCGACGTGCCTTGGCCTCAAGTGTGGAAGGAGGTGTCAACAACCGAGATGAAGAAGGTGGACCGACCTCGCCTCGTCCTATCGAAGATCCTTAGACCCGTCCAAATACCGCTATTCCATGACGGGCGAGGCCATACAACGGATGAAGTGCTACGAGCTCCGGGATGCAATCGAACGATTTGTTCGGGAAGGAAAACTTCAACAATATGTCATAGAGCATCAAGGGAAAGGTGGAAAACGAAAAGCCAAGAACCGCAAGCAGAGTCCCCCGGAAGTTCAAAAGCAAGACGATAAGCGCAAGGCTCTTTGAGGTCGACGACGAACTGCCCCAGCGGAATTCGACCGTAACGTGATCAGCGGGAGCAATGGGGCGGAGGCGCGAGATACTATGAGCCGCCAAGGGAAATACCTCCGAGAAGTCCTATCCGTTAGAGAACGACCAAAATTCAAGGAATATCATAATGAGCCAGCACGTTCGCCCTTATTTTTCACGAGTGACGACCTTAGGGACGATGTCCCCGGCCATCAGGATGGGCTAGTGATCATCGACCGGGATTCTCCGCACGATGAGGAATTAAATACCGTGGAGTTAGACATCCGCGACAGGAAGTGCGCCCTGAGCCCCGGCAGAGACTGGAAGATTTGGTGGTAGGAGACCCTCTCCGTACCACTAAGATCGGCAAAACACCGTCTCCCGAACTTAAAAGGGCTGGTGGAGTTCCCGAGGAAGAGTCTGGATGTCTTCGCTTGGAATTCATCTCAAGTACCTGAATAGACCCAAAGTTCTTGTTGTCACAAACTAGAAGTATATCCGGGCTCAATCCCGCATCGGGAGAGAAAGAGGAACCACGGACCCGTAAAAGGAAAGCATTGGACATTCACGTCCAAGAATTATCGGAGGCCGGATTTATTCGAGAAATTCAATATACAACCCGGTTATCAAATGTGGTAATGGTAAAGAAGCCAAATGGGAAGTGGAGAGTTTGTACAAGTTACAAGAACTCGAATAAGGTATGCCCGAAGGGACTCCTACCCAATGCCGAACATCGATCAACCGGTGGACAATGCACACGGATTCCAACTCCTATCCTTTATGGACGCGTATTCTATATAATCGACGTAGCAATGTACCCGAGGATCGTGAAAGACGACTTTCATTAATGAAAGAGCTAATTATCGCTACAACGTCATGCCTTTTCGGATTGAAAAATGCCGGAGCTACATATCAAAGGATGATGAATAAGGTCTTTGCAAACCAGATCGGTCGTAATGTGGAAGTCTACATAGATGACATGATCCTTAAGACGTTGGACCAAGAACGCCATATACAAGACTTGGAGCAGACATTCGCTAAACTCGTAACCTGGCGTGATTCGACCGAACCCGCCAAGCGTGCTTTTGGCATCCCCCTCGCCGAAAGTTCTCGGTTTCATGCTAACTAACCGAGGCATTGAGGCCAACCCTGACAAATGCAAAAAGGGGATGGAGATGAAGGCTCCGAGTAACAAGAAAGAGGGGTCCAGAAGCCCACAGGGGAAGATTGGCCGCCCTAACTAGGTTTTTTCGCCAAAATCAACCGAGAAGGCTTTGCCCATGTTCAAAGCTCTTAAAGAAGGAGGCGTCCCTGGAGGGGAATTCAAAGTGCGATGCCGCATTTGAAGAAATAAAGCAATGTCCGGCCAATCCTCCCCGCCTCCCTCAAAACCTCAACTCCGAGAGTCTATACCTTTACCTATCCATTGGCGAGGAGGCTGCCAAGCCCGGCCTTGTGGGAAAGAGGCGGAGCCAGGACAAATCCCAAGGATATTTTGTCAAGAGAACCCCGCTAGTAATGCCGAGGTCCGATATCAAAAGCCGGAGAGTGGCATTCACTTGTTCATCGCGGGGCTCACATTAAGACTGTATTTCCGGGTCACCATATTGTTGTTAGAACAAGCTAGCCCGATTCGACAAGTCTTACATAAGCTGACCTAAATGGGAGGATGACAAACGGGCGATAGAACTCTCCGAGTTCGACATCACCTATGAAGCTCGCCATGCAATTAAGTCGCCAGGCGCTAGCCGACTTCACCGAGAGGACTCACCCCGGCTACTAAAACGGATGATGCGATGGCGAGGGGAATGGAAAGTATACGCCGACTGATCGTCAAACACAAAAGGAAGGGGAGCTGGAGTCATAATTGAGAGTCCTAGGTTGGCAATTGAACATTCGTTGCATCTTAACTTCCCAACTTCGAACAATCAAGCGAATACGAGGCCTTGATAGCCGGCTTTTTCAAGCCAAGGAAAATGGGGCCACAAGAGTTAAGGTTTTCACCGAGCTCCCAACTTGTGGCGGCTCGTGATCGAGGGTTCGTATCGGGCCAAAGGCCCGCTAATGGCGAAGTATCTCTTAAAAGCTAAGGACATAATGTCAAGGCTTTGATGAAGCAACCGTTACCCATATCCCTCGTGGAGAAAACGCAAGAGCCGACATCTTGTCAAAGTTAGCAAGCACAAAGCAAGTCGGGTTGTCACCGCACCGAAGTTCAGGAAAATCTCGACGATTCAAATGTGCATGATGGCGATTTCGCTTGAAGCAGTCGAAATGGCCAATTGAAGATTATCTTGAGCGGGGAATCATTCCGTATGATGCAATGGAGGCCAAAAATGTTGGTTCTAGACGCGGCCAAGTATACAATGCCGGAGGATCAACTCTACCGAAAGGGATTTACATTCTCCTACGCTAAGATGTTTGAACCCAAAATGAAGCCTGGATATGTCCCTTGCCGCAGGTGCATGGAGGGGCCAACGGCCGGCATATGGGGGCTAAGGCGCCCGCAAGAAAAACCCTTCGAGCAGGTTACTCGGCGAACGTTAGAAAGCGGATTCTAAGACCCTTGTTAAACAATGTGATAGCCGCCGAAGCATGCCCGTAGTTATTCTGGGCGCCCCAAATGAGCTACATTTCATCTCTACTCTTTGCCTTTTTACAAATGGGGCATGGACATCCTTGGGCCATTCAAGACACGGGATGACAACTACGATGGCTAATTGTGGCGGTGG
>JAMWYP010000945.1:0-16155 GCA_025563575.1 Acacia pycnantha | reverse complement strand
ATGGTGTTGAAGTGTTACTAGGCTACATGATTCTACAACTAAAGATATGCAAAGTTTAAGTAGTAACCTCCCGGTGAATTAACAGCCCTCGTTATAATTAGTGGGCTAAGACCCGTATTTGGCAAATTAAATTAAAGTCCCCGTGGGACAGCTTAAATTTAAGTTATTTAGGTAGGCAAACCCCTTGCCAATTACATCATATGTAACTCTTAGATCTTTATGGGATTCAATCATCATATGACGTGTCATGTTTAATCCCCACGTCTAATGCCTTGAGATCCAAAACCGTTTTTGATAATCTCAATTAAGTAAGGACCATAAGTGTAACATCCCAATTTCAGAGCCATTTTTTTAAAAAAAAAAAAATCATCAGAGTAGAGCATTGGAACAAAACATTGAGTAACTGATTATAACAATAACAGTGGCGTAAACGCCTGTTCATAAAGATTAATACATTATCCCGATTATGACTTTACATCTCATCGCCCATCATTACTCGGTCTTCACGTGGTCTTCGTCTTCATGTGTGATGTGCTGTTTTGCCTTCTTATCCTCCGTCCGGTCTCTCTCTCCAGAGACCTTGATGTGATGCTATAGTAAGTGAGATCCAACGTTCGCCGGATCTCGAGTAGCGGTTAACCTCGTGCTTATATAACACTTTATGTTTCATGAGATATTTCTATGATTACGGCAATGATACATGATCATTTAATAACAAGCCGCCCACAAGCAAAGTTATTTGTCCGCACTTTAATTGTGTGCCACGATGTACGATCGTTATCGTGTGGCTAGAGAAAACTCTAACGGCATTATATTTACTATAACAAGTAAAGTGTAAAAGTGATTATCTAAGTTTATTACCTTAGTCACCGTGCCCGGCCGGGAGCGAGTTCCACCCGTGGCTTATGAAACTATCCGTACCATATATAAGCAGACTATAAGCATCGAGTCGATATTACGATGCGCGCGAACGTACCTTCGTTTGATGGTATTTCGGTGCTTGGCGAAATAGCACGTTTTGCGGAAACGGCGAAACGTCCAACGAGCTCGACTCGGGCAAGCGTAACGGCAACAAACTAGGATTTCGACGTCCTATAAGAGTAATATCACTTTCATTAGTGATTTGACATTATAAGCGGCATTTAGGTAAAATTACCAATTTGCCCCTATACCCTGATTTGGCGGAATTCCCCATGACACTTCGATACTTTGACTAATTTTCTTCCCAAAATTTTGTCGAACTTCGACGCCATCTTGATTTTCGAAAATAAAGACTAAAATAGCCCTCCCATATGATATCCAATCATACTTGAAAATTTAAAGGCTATTCTAGCATTATAACCCTTACTTTTGAAAGAGCTATAAAAGCCCCAACTTTTGGAGTACTCGATCCCTACCAAGTTTTACCTCGTCGGGCATTTTTCAATGCAATGAGGCTAAAAACAATAGTAGGAATCTCATTCCCACTTACTACAACTGTCACAGCAACTCTACGCACTACAGAACTAAAACTCGAACTAAAAACTAAAGCCCAGAAAGACTTACGGAGTTGAAGACTTACGCACAATTTTGCCCAGAGCTTCTCTCTTCTTTCTCCCTCAGGATTCGGCGAAGGAAGGAGTGAAATGGTGTGAATTGAAGGGGAAACATGCCTATTTATAGAAAATCAAAGGACTGAAATGGAAATACCAAAGTTGTTTACAACCTTGGAAATTCAACACCAAAATGGTGTAAAATTCTTGACCATGGGACATGCTTGGGCATTTGAGAGCTGATGTGGCTGCCTTGGAGTGGTCCAAAAATGATGGCTTAAACTTGCTTTATGCCGGGTCTAATAGAATTTCCCGATCGGTACCGATCGCATGATTTGGAGAAATCTCAAAGTCAGGATTTACAACTTTGAACACATGTTCTCACTTATTAGAAATGTCCAAGTTAACCTAAATTTTGATTCCATATAGGGCTCCAGCAGTCAGGTTGAAGTTTCCTCGAAAAACGTGTCCGATCGCGTCCCGGTTTGACGCATTTACAATTATCAACTTCTTGAGGAAAAATTCACTGATTCCAAATATGTCAAGATAAATTCAAACTCATGCCTAGATGTTGAGTTAAATTTATTTTCCTCTTATCCAAAAATATACCTATATGCATTTTTTCCCTATTTTGTCTTATTAGGAAATGCACAAATGACAAAACAATTTTCTTAGGAAGAGTTTAACGGAAGATAAAATTCCAGCGATCAATATTTTTCCTTGACTTTGGTCCCATTCCTAGATCTCTAGATAGGATCCGTTTCCTAATTTCTAAATTACTATTCACCATTTTTAATTATATATTAAAATATTGCAAGTTGTAGGAATAATATCTAGATGTTTTTGTTGAATTCTTATCCATCTTCAAACATAATTTTCGGTCAATAATAGCTGGCCCATTTTTTTTTTTTTCGTTTTTTTTATTTTATTATTAATTAATATTTATATAAAATAATTATTTAATAATTATTTTATATAATCTTTTCACAAAATCTTCCTATTGGTTCTTTCTTGCATTTTGGCTCAAAAATACCTAAACTTAACTATTTTTCTCAAAAATTTCCAATTAATTAGTAAATATACTTTTACTAATTTTCAACACTTTTCTACTAATTTTGAGCTTTACATAATTATTTCTGAATTTCCTTTGCTTATGCTTAAGTAATTAGCCAATAATTACCTAATTACTTTATTATCACTTGTTGATAATTTTCCTTAATTAGAATACCTCATTACCTCATACACTTGCATGACATTTGTGTGTTTTCATGTCTTACATTTGTACTAAAATTTGTAAGGGTATTTTAGTCATTTAATACTTTTGAGCATTCTTATTCAATTTCTCCAAGTTTGTAATTTATTAAATTACATAATTAGAATAATATACTCTCTCAATGTTATAATATTTCCTTGCCTCTTAGGATTTTCACAATTTTCCTAAGTTATTTATGTCCCTTAGGGGCATTTTAGATCATTGGCACTTTGGCCCTTAGATTCTCTAATTTCCAAGATTTTCCTTTAGAAAATAAAATAATTATAACTTAGTATTTGATATCCCATATTCACCTACTTTGTATGGGTATAATTTTACCAGGTATGATACGTATTTTTGGGGTATTACAATAATGAATATTAGTATCACCATTACTCACTCTTGTCTCACCAAGATAACTCTTTTGCATCCACTTTGGGTGGAACATACAAACTCAGCGATCCAGGTTTTGACAAGTATTCATTTATTGGTGGCATTATGACTTAAGATTTTATTTAGGGTATAATTAGATTAATCATATTAATTATACTTATATGAATGCAATCACTATTATCTCATATAATATCTAAATTAATTGAGTGATCTAATCAAACATAATTAAACTCTAAATTGATTATGAGTGATCTAATCAAATCATAATTAAAATTCTAAATTAATTATGAGTGATCTAGCCAAAACATAATTAATTATGAGTAGATCTAATCAGTATAATTAAAATTCTAAATTAATTATGAGTGATCCTAATCAAACCATAATTAAAAATTCTAAATTAATTATACAATGATCAAATCCAAAACATAATCAAGAATTTGCGACACAACATGGCTCACAATTAACCTAGAATCCTCTCCAAGCCAATGAGAGGACTTATAGATAAAATTAAAGAAAAATACTTCAAGAGAAACCTCGTTTCAACATAGCATGCCATATTTTAAAAAATACAACACTTGTAAATTCTAGAGCCATATTGTTCACCATACCCAAACAAGTTAAATCACCCATAGAAACCCTAAAGCGAGTTTTGTAATTCAAACGCATACAAATATCGGTTTGCATATATATCATATATATAATCAAATGTAAAATCCTAATTTAAGCGCGGCGGTTGAGTTGGCTCGTGCCAACTTGTTGGGATGGAAGTACACGCGGCGGAGTAAAAAAAATTTACGGATCCCTTAGGCGGATCATTCAACGGCGTTTAAATCAAGTTTAGGGTTTCGAATCGTACCTTTGCCGAACAATTTGAACTGGTGGGCTACCTTCTCGTGCTTCTTGATCCGTGGGTAACTTCTTTCTTGTTCGATTAGGAGCGGACTACGCGTGTCCTCTCCTCTCTACGTATCCACACAAATTCTCAACAACGCGGCGTGCTAGCGCTACCGGTCGATTCTAGCGTCTCTCTCTTTTCTGCTCTGGGGTTTCTGCGCGGCTTTTCTAATACGCTCGACTAAAAGTCCCATTAGGTTTTTCTAAACCTTGCGGGCGTATTATTCAAACAAAATTTTGAATCTGGATTAAAAGGTATATTAATTACATCTATCTGATAGATCTAATCAAATCTATTTATTTAATCCGAATTAAAAGCCCTCTGATTTAATTTATATTTATAAATTAAATCAAGATATGATATCATTATATTTAATTTAAAATGAGATCTGATATCTCAGTCCAAATTAAATCTGATATGCAATATCTTTATTCGAAAAATAAATCTGAGATACAATATCACAATTTATTATAGTTATTTAATTTATCAAATAAATCAAATACTATATATAATAATATTATTGTCAATAAATAATATCATTATTATTTTCGAATTTAATATATATATTAAATCAGGATATGTAGTATCATTATATTTAATTTAAAAAATGATCAGATATCTCGGTTCAAATTAAATACGACCAATAATATCTTTATTAGAAAATTAAATATGAGATACAATATCTCAATTTATTATAGTTATTTAATTTATCAAATAAATTAAATACTATATATAATAATATTATTGTCAATAAATAATATCATTATTATTTTCGAATTTAATATATTTATATATGCATATATACACACACACACACACGCATCCCTAGATTAAATAAGTATTCATTAAATCTTAAACACATTTAAGATTCAATGAATCTAGTACACTCTTGCTGGAAGTTGGGCCATTTTTGTGTGCGACCACTGTAGGCCCACATGAGGTTGGCTGAGCGGGCCAATGCTGTACCAGCCACCCATTATGATGCAAGGCTGCCTCACAGAAAGACATTGCGACTACACGATTCATATGAGGATGCGTTGATAAGTACAATGACTTGCCCTAGGGCATAATTTCCAACAAACCGTTACAAAAATTCAAATTTTGTATGCCAGTGCCTATAGGTATTTAGCGCTACAAAATGTACCGGTTTAAAGCAAAACGCCCTCATTTTCAAAGTCACACTTCCAACGGTTTGAGTTTTCACCGATTTCACCTTTCAACCCCGTCTTTAAACTTTTTAATTTTAAACTTCTACATTTCAACTTCATGGTTTTACGGAGAGATAACGGAAAGGGAAAACGGGTGTTACGAAAAGAAGGGGTTCAGGGGAGTAGTAGTAGGGGGCCGGGCGAGAGGCGTGGGGCCGAGAGCCGCCACCTCCGCCCGTCTCGGGGCGAACAGAGTTTTTCATCTCTTCGCCAGATGAAGAAATTCCAAACGTGGTGGCCAAGTAGGGGAGATAAGAAGCAAGTTTGTCGTTCAACGACTTAGGCAGCGAGAAAATCACGGACATCCATCTCGACATTCCCTTAGCGGACGTGGAGCCGGTTCATCGGCCAGGAAAACCCCGGCGAGACCCACGGGAACCCCGGCCAGGCGTCTTCGCGCTCCACCCCGATATACGGTGGATGTCGAAGGTATATCTAATTAGTTTTTTGGGGAGAAATTAATTTAAATTTGGTACCAGGTTTAATTCAACTTTTTCTAATATTGCGCGAGATACACATGGGAGCATCGGCGATGGGGCGGATGTTTCACTCTGCCCCAAAATCCTGGCCCAGGAGGTGGTAGGGTATCGGGTCGTAGTCCCGATGGAGCAAACACCACAGAACCAAGGGCGATACGCTGCCGTGGTCACTGATGAACCCGATTCTTATACGAATTTGGCGGCAATTGGGCATGATTCACTGATTTTTCAAGGATTGGAAGCATGTGACCGAAAGGATACAAAGAACAAAGGCTTTACCGATACTGCGGGTAGTCAATATTGTTTTTATTCAAAATTTTACATTTTTAATTGTTATAAGTTTTAGTTTATTTATTTCCTTATTTTATTTCTTAATTTATTAATTCATAAATAATGAAATTATGATACGAGAAAAAAAGTTTAAACTTCGCGAACAACACAAAAGTGTACGTTATATGATGAAGGTGGGGGAAAGGGTGGAAGAGTCGGAGGATGATCTCTACAATCTAATGTAGATGGAAGATGGCACGATTCCTCTCCCGGGACTTGATCGAGCACGTCCCGGAGCGGCGTGGAGACAACTCGACAGGCGAGTTTCGTCCAATATAGGAGGGGAGTCTTATGACAAGTACCTTTTTTAATTAATTATAATTTAATTACATATGGTTTAAATTAATTAATAATTTCACTTAATTAATAATTTAAATTGAGTTTAAATTAAAAAATTTTGTTTCCTCCCCTCACTTGCGAGGCTTTTGTCGCGAGGAACGCAAGAAACAGGGCACGGTAGAGGATCCGTCACTGCAAGTTGGGACCAAGGCGTTTGTTGTGACTTACGATGAGATGGTATGTTATTATTTAACCATGATGATTGTTTTGTTTTCAAAATAACAAAGTTTATATTGTTTTTATTTCTTTAGGGAAAGAAGGCTCGGGAGGAGAATACATGGACGGAACTATGGGAGGTTGTGGACACGCACCATAGACATCGTGATGGGACGCCAACCTCTCGAGCAGCGAGAGGAGATAATAGTAAGTTACAAAAACATTGAGAAAAATATAATGAATGTTGTATATTTAAATTGATCGTCCATTATTTTATTAATGATTGTTCATGAACCATGTATAGGTCGGGCCGGGATTGAGAAGGCAGAAGCACCAGCTACAAGCGTCGCAGGACCGAAGAATCACAAGGGTCTGCTGAATCCCTCTTGCTTGATTGAAAGGTGCTTGTGGTCCCTATCGAGCATCTGCGCCATGTTAGGGGCATGGGCCTTGGCGCCGGAGCCTAGCATGAGTGTACCGAGAAGCATGGCTCCCTCCTCTGTAGCGTCAGTACACTCCGGCTCGAGAAGGCCACCACTTAGGAGGCTGCTGATGGGAATCATTCTTGAGAAGGTTGCTGCGGAGGTTGCAGCACGTACGGCTTGCTGCGGAGGGCTGACGGAGGCGGAAGAATATGCTAGCGAGGAGGGCCGACGAGGAGGCCGGGACAATAAGTTGTGACGGGAGAGCATTTGCAGTATTGAGTACGATCGTCATAGCGGAGAAGCCCGAAATGTTATTCACTTTGGGGCCGGCGACGGCACATTTACCCGACCGACAGTTTCCATCTCCCGAGGCCTCCCCCTCCGTTCATCTTTGAGGAATCCCCCCACGTGCTGCGATGACGAGCGTTGTGGACTTGCGGTGGTGCACCTAACCCCCACGAAGCGGCAGACCCCCTCGACGGGGAATTGATGATCATGTTCACGATAATTAGTTTTTATTTTTGTAATTTTAAATATTTATTTACTTTGGTTTACATATTTGGTTTGTTGTTTAACATGTGGTTTAATTTATATATTTGTTATCGTTAAATTTTGATACGTTATTTCAAAACCTACAACTCATTTAACTAAATTTTAATCCAAAACCACAAAAATTTTAATCCAAGATTTTAATCCTTGTTTAACATGTTAATTTTAGTTATATATTTTAATTTTAATCTAAAATAATTTCCTAAAATTTCAGTTGAAAAATACTAAGAAATTTAGGTGAAATTTTGTAGCGGTTCATTTGGAGAAACCGCAATAAATTTGAAAATAAAAATCGATGAAATGGCGCCATAGTTTATCGCGGTTAAACGGTTTAGATTACAATTTTCAAGGTAATCGTTTTGTAGTTGATTCCGATGAAGCTAACCGCAACAAAATTGAATATGCCAAGGTTTGTCGTGGTTTACAAGTCAGAAAAGCGACAAATTGTATTTAATAGCTTGATTATTTGTCGCGGTTTCGGATCTATTCTCCACGACAATTGGTCTCGATAATTGCAGCGGTTGTTGTAGCGGCTTGAGCAACATTTACAAACCGATAAATTGCACTTTACCCAAAGATCCCAAGTTCTGCGTTGAATGTAGATTAAACATTGTATCCACATTTATGTGCATCGCAAGATTTGTTTGTTACATATGGATAAGTCATGGATACAAGGCTGCCGCGTGAAAGTTCTCCTGCATATTTAAGCGAGATTGAACACTTTCTTAGATTTCTGCCGTGTCTCGCGCTTGCATTAACGGTAAGATGGGCGTTCGTGGACCCGCATGGATTATCACGGCGACCCAAATGGGCTGCCCACCGTAGACTAGCACTTGCCTTAGCGCACCAAACTTAATTGGCGGAATTTCGCCAGCACTTCGTTACTCTGACTACTTTTCTTCCCAAAATTTCGCCAGAACTTCGACGCCATCTTGATTTTCGAAAACAAAGACTAAAATAGCCCTCCCATATGATATCCAATCATACTTGAAAATTTAAAGGCTATTCTAACATTACTACCCCTACTTTTGAAAAAGCTCTAAAAACTACAACTTTTCAGGTACTCGATCCCTACCAAGTTTTTACCTCGTCAGGCATTTTTCAATGCAATGAGGCCTAAAAACAATAGTAGGAATCTCATTCCCTACTTCCTAAAACTATCTAACAATTCTACTATCTTTCGAACTAAAAACTAAAGCAGAAAGACTTACAGTTGAAGACTTCCTGGACAATTCGCGGGCCTTATTTGCAAGATTTCCAGAGCACTGCTCTCTTCTTTCTCTCTCTAGCTTTTCGGCCAAGAGTAAGAAAGGGAATGGTGTGAAATTTGAAGATCATGGCATGGGTATTTATAGACAAAATTAAGGGCATGTTTGGCATTTCAAAGTTGTTTAAAACCATTTAAACCAACTTCTTCAAGAAGGCAACTCCTTGACTTTTCACACTCTTTAGTCGACATATTTGGCTTATTTGGCAGCCAAGGATTGGCCAAGAGATGGTGAGTCACCATGCTTTATGGCCGGTCAGTTGTATTTCCGATCGGTGCAGGTCGCGTGATTTCGGAGAAATCTCGAACTGGATTTACAACTTTGAAACCATTTCCTCACTCATTAGAAATGTCCAAGTTAACCTAAATTTTGATCCCATATAGGGCTCCAACTATCCGTTGAAGTTTTCTCGAAAACGTGTCCGATCGCGTCAGGTTTCGAAACGCATTTACAAATTACCAACTTCTTGAAAAAATTCACCGATTCCAAATATGTCAAAATAAATTCAAACTCATGCCTAGATGTTGAGTTAGAATTTATTTTCTCTATATCCAAAAATATACCTATATGCATTTTCCCTATTTTGTTTTATTAGGAAATGCCAAACGACTTAATTTACTTAGTAAGAGTATAACGGAAGACAAAATTCCAACGATCATTATTTTACCTTGACTTTGGAATTCCTATTCCTGGTTCTCTAGATAGGATCCGTTTCCTAAATATAAGATTACTATTCACTAACTTTAATTATATATTAAAATATTCAAACATGTGCTAAATGTAAACAAATATCATGATATTATGATTTCACTCTTATCTTCATTCTTCTTGCAATTTTCGGTCAAAAATCTGATCCTATTTAATTTATATTTTCGTTTTTATTTTAATTAATAATTAATTAATATTATATAAAATAATTATTTAATAATTATTTTATATAATTTCTTACATAATTTTCCTATTGGTCCAAACTTGTATTTAGGCTTAAAAATACCTAAACTCATCCTTTTTCCTTCAAATTTTCCAATTAATTAACCAATATATTTATGCTAATTTTTAGCCATTTATCACTAATTTTGAGCTTTACATAATTATCTCGAATTTTCTATGCTTATGCTTAAGTAATTAGCCAATAAATACTTAATCACTCGCTTATCACTGTTGAAATTTTCTTAATTACAATACCACATTACCTTCATAACCTTTGCTTTAACATGAGATTTTTCATGCATTCTGCATTATTCTGTACTTTTCCATAATCGCAAGGGTATTATGGTCATTTCCTTACTTTTTGAGTATTCTTCTACAATTTCTCCAAGTTTGTAACTTAATAAATTACCTAAATTAGGGACAATATCCTTCCCTATTTCAAATAGATTTTTACTTGCCTCCTTTATAGCTTTCACAGGGTATTTATAACCCATAATGTATTTAGGGACCTATTTGCAATTTCCCAAACGTTTTAGGGACCTATTTGTAAATTTTCAAACGTTATAGGGACCTAATTGAAAATTATCTAATTTCAAGGAAAATTACCCTAACAACAAGGTAAACTTAATACAAGGTGTTTGAAACCTCATATTCACCTATTTTCAATAGGTATATTTCCCAATTTTGGTATTTACCATAAGTGTGATTTTAGGGTATTACATTTCTCCCAGTTAAATAAAATTTCGTCCTCGAAATTTACGCGATACCACCTAGTCCTAGCATTAACTAGACTCCATCCTACTCGGACTTTGGACTATACGCGTCGGATCTTCGCTTTATTTGTGCTTGCTCCTCTACGGTGGTCGAGAATCGCGTTGGTTTGACCATAAAGATCTTGTCATTTCGTACTTTGATATATAATGTTTCCCAGTGGTTCCCACACCGCGGTTAACACTACAAATACCAAAATGGATACCAAAAATGTCCCCATGGTTCCCACACACCATGGTAACATAAGATACCTCCTACTTAATGACGTGATTACGGTCGAATATAACTTAAGAAATATGGAAGAACGTTATGGAAGTCTAACTATGTTCGGGAATAAGGCTATCTAATAGCGATCGGTTTGTTTTCAACGAATACTTGAATGATCTCTTTAAATGATCTCACGAAATGCGAACCATACATTCGCCCTTGAGGTGTTATGTTGACATCGGCTTTGAAGGATATACGATCATCACAATCACCAGAAGACTCTAACAATCCTTTGTGTCTTGCCTAAACTATGAAATGTGATTGATTATATCTGATCTAGAAAGTTTCTTCTCCAGTATTCCACCGAGCAACTTAAGTGTGAGTAGCATGTATAATCGGTGACTTTAAACGAGTCTCTATCCGTTATGTGTAATTGGTGACCCTCGCGAGAATCACTATCAGAGTCGGTGACCACTAACGAGTCTCCTTAGAGTCGGTGACCTTAAGCGAGCCTCTATCCGCTTTGTGCAATTGGTGACCTAACAGAATCACTATCCGAGTCGGTGACCCTAACGAGTCTCCTTCCGAGTCGGTGACCTTAAGGCCGAGCCTCTATCCGCTTTGTGCAATTGGTGACCCTCGCGGAATCACTATCAGTCGGTGACCCTAGACGTAGTCTCTATCCGGAGTCGGTGACCTAAGTGGAGCCTCTTTTCAGCTATGTATGATTGGTGACCCTCACGGAGATCCCTATCCGGAGTCGGTGACCCTAGACGAGTCTCTCTATCCGGAGTCGGTGACCCTAGGCGGCGAGTCTCTATCCGCTTGCTACTTAGTCTCTACATTGCTCGCTAGTTTTGGTTCGAATCTCGGTTGCTATTTCAGCTTTGATATGAAATTTGGTATGGTGATACGGATATTGAACTTATGCGAGGCATCGGTCAACGAGAGAATTAATTTGTGATCGAGTTGTCTTTGAATAAAGATTTGGTTTCCGCATTAGTTCTACCTCTGATTATGAGAATAATATATTCTCTCTTTGTCACCGCTCTTCATCACTACTGAGAATGTCCTTTGTGTTGAGAATGTCGTTGACCTTTATACGTGGTAGTACAATACCATATTATACTTGAATCCTCATTCCAAAACATGCTTTACAAGCTAAAAGCTCACACCTAATGAATTGTAGCTACTACATATGTATGTATCCCAAAAGGATCCGTACAAACATTAAAAGGTTTACAACTAACATAGACTTTTACTAATTACAACTTCTCAGGGGTTTTAAAAAGCAGTTGTCAAAATACTAACTCCATAACCAAGTCCCCCTCATCTATATTCTCTAGATCATTCATGTTTTCGCTCCTCTAAACATTGTGGATCATTTGCCACATGAGACGACGAAGGAACGGATGAAAATTTTGGATAGGGCCTTACTCCCAAGAGTTCGTTCGTGATCTCTCCCAAGCGATTGCGAGGGAAATGGTACAAGGTAGATCTTGCCCAATCTTCACGAGTAGGAAGGAAGGAGGTACACATTCCTCCGATCATACGTTGTTTCCACATTCTTTAAGTACCGTAATGCTCTTCCTTTACCGTTGCGGCTTGCTGTGCGGCTTGTTCATAGTCGGCGCTTGGGATGTCCACTTGGGGCTCCCGTTTTGGATCTAGGACATGTTTCGGGAAGACGGGTCTATAACCTGTATGAGATCGCAATCGAAATTTCTTGGTTACCTGGATCGAGAATTTTCGAGTTATCTTCATCGGACGAATGGCCCGATAAATCTGGTTCTTCGACCTTGACTAGGAGGTTAGCTTCTGATCGGGAGTGCAAGATTTATGAGTTCGGGTTCATAAATCGGTTCAAAGTGGGTACTCCATTCCAAAATGGTACATAGGTTCGGTTCTCGAGTACTTGTAGGGGAGTATAAGTTTAAGAGCTTAGATTATACTCGCCGGGGGTAGTATCCAAATTCGAAGTGATACTCCGCAGAAATTGGTATGGGTCCTAGGCATACGTACCCGATTTGGGATTGTAGATCGTGTCCATCTCCGTCCATCTTCACTTTATCCCAAGACAAAATGTAAGAAGGACAACGATTTATATATCGCAAGCTTAATTATATTAACACTACAAATGTGCGTATGACTCTCAATATCTCCCTTGTTCGGGGTTTCGCTTGGTTTGGTTTACTCGAAACGGGCATGGAAACACGTATCGGAAGTTCCTATGCTATGAGTCAAATACTGCATGTTCTTATCTTAGTTTTTGTCTTCTGGGAATTTCATCCTAGCGTGACCCAGCTCTTCGCGATGAGCCTTGGCTAGGATAGAATGACCGTCCGGTACAAGGCGGCGGTTTATCGTGAGTTATCAAAGCCTCGATAACAAAGAGTTTATCGAGCCTCGACATCCGTGCTGGTCGCATCGAGTCTAATCGACTTCAAGATTTATGATCTCCCGAGTAGTCGATTTGTCACTCCGGTAGGTGCCATTTTCAGGTTTATAAGTAGTATCCGGGTTTCGTATTCGTCCTATCGTCTCCGGAACTACTGGATCTACGAGCGTTACGACTCTTTCTTAGAATAACGGCATGGGCATTTGCTTATCTAAGTTTATCACTTCAACATTACACTAAGGTCATATCGGTACTCGGTTTTCAAAATGTGCTCCAAGTTTAAAAGGCTTTTTGAACATAACTGGATTCTTAGAAACGAACATGGTAGGGTAAGTTACTGCAATGGGGGCCTCACAGAGTTCACCGGCGGTCAAGCGTACACCCACGGATGAGCCAAATTTTTGGGCTTTCCGGCACCAAACCGGCCCGTAATAACATAGTTAAATTATTGCGTAAAAGAAGCTGTCCGATACCATAAATGTCTCTTTAGCGATCACACGTAGTGGCAACAAAGTGTACCTCGGCCCATTTCGTTTACGCAGCCTCACGACGGATTTAACCGGACGGTGGCTAGCCGGCTCGCCCATGTCTGGGTAAAGAGCCAAAGCTTCGCCACGGATCACTTGCGCTGCGAAACCCCGATCATGAATCGAATTTGCCATCGGAAAAACTTGCTCACGATACCAAAAATATTCTCACACAGCGAATCCACGCGTGAGCACAAATCGCACCTGTAGCTAGTTTACGCACGCCTCTCGGCCAAAGGCAACCGGCTCATCGCCATGTTTCCGGTAGAGCCAATGCTTCGATCACGAGATCACACTTTGTGAGAACCCCGATCATGGTTAACTTAACTAGCTTGAAACTTCATAAATGTAACGTCCCAATTCCAATTGCCAATTTTTTTTTTTAAAATCAATCGTAGTTGAGCATTTGGAGCTGTAAAGTAAGCGATTCTCATTCAAACAATAACCAGTTGTAACATAGCTAGTTGATACTATAGAGTTCTCTACTGTTCGAATATAGAATACGGAAACGATAAAGATATCTTGATGGCGAAAGCTCGACTCCGTTGCTCGCCTCGATTCTTCGATCTGGGGGTCTCCCGACCACTGAAGCTATAGGCGAGGATTCAATTCGAACGCATTGAATCTCGGTGTAATGTGCTAACCTTAGCGCTTATAAACGGTATATTGTACAACGGAACATTTCTAATTTCACGGCATTGATCGGGCGGTACAACAACATAGAAACGTAATAGTGATCTAAGTACGATTCCTTAATCACATACCGCATCTAAGTACGGTTCTTCCATAGACACGGGGTATCTAAGTACGGTTCCATAGACACCCGGTATCTAAGTTCCGGTTTCCATGTACACCCGAGTATCTAAGTACGATTCCTTAGACACGGGAGTATCTAAGTACGGTTCCATAGATACTGGTGCATCTAGCACCGAGAGCAGAATGGTCGAGGTAAGTGTCATCATGGGGCCACGCGCCTTAGGCCTTGACGACTAAATGGCTTACCCACATAGACTAGCCTTGCCTTCGGCACCAAACTATTCACACAACATATTATCACATATAATCATTCAATAATCATCGGATTAGTGTTACGATGCAGCGCCAACGTACCTTCGTTGACGGTAAGACGGTACTTAGTCGGAAAAACGTCTTTTACGGGAAACGTGAAGCGGCTTCGTCGGACGCCAACGGCGGCGGAATCGAGTTTTGATGTCCTATAGGAGTAATATCACTTTCATTAGTGATTTGACAAATAAACGGCATTTTAGGTAAAGTACCATTTTGCCCTCGCCTGGTGGCGGAATTTCGTGACTTGGATTACTCTGACTACTTTTCTTCAATTGCTTTGAACTTCGACGCAATCTTGATTTTCGAAAACAAAGACTAAAATAGCCCTCCCATATGATATCCAATCATACTTGAAAATTTAAAGGCTATTAACATTACTACCCTTACTTTTGAAAAAGCTCTAAAAACTACAACTTTTCGATATACTCGATCCCTGCCAAGTTTTTACCTCGTCGGGCATTTTCAATGCAATGAGACCTAAAAACAATAGTAGGAATCTCATTCCCTACTTCCTAAAACTATCTAACAATTCTACTATCTTTCGAACTAAAAACTAAGCGAAAGACTTCAGTTGAAGACTTCAGGACAGTCTACGGGGGCTTGTTTGCCAAGATTTCCAGGCTCATGCTCTCTTCTTTCTCTCTGCTTTTCGGCCAAGAGTAAGAAAGGGAATGGTGTGGTGTTTGAAGATCATGGTGGGTATTTATAGACAAAATTAAGAGGCGTATTTGGCATTTCAAAGTTGTTTAAAACCATTTAAACCAACTTCTTCAAGAAGAGCAACTCCTTGACTTTTCACACTCTTTGGTCGACATATTTGGCTTATTTGGCAGCCAAGGATTTGCCAAGAGATGGTGAGTCACCATGCCTTTATGGCGGGTCAATTTGTATTTCCGTCGGTGCAGATTCGCGTGATTTCGGAGAAATCTCGAACTACGGATTTACAACTTTGAAACCATTTCCTGGCTCATTAGAAATGTCCAAGTTAACCTAAATTTTCCCATATAGGGGCTAACTATCCAGCTTGAAGTTTCTAAAAAAAGTGTCAGATCGTCAGGTTCGAACGCATTTAAAAAACCAAGCTCTCAGAAAAATTCGCGATTCCAAATATGTCAAAATAAATTCAAACTCATGCCTAGATGTTGAGTTGAATTTATTTTCTCTATATCAAAAATATACCTATATGCATTTTTCCCTATTTTGTTTTATTAGGAAATGCACCCAAGCGACTTGAAATTTACTTAGTAAGGTATAACGGAAGACAAATTCCCTTGATCATTATTTTACCTTGACTTTGGAATTCCTATTCCTGGTTCTCTAGATAGGATCCGTTTCCTAAATATAAGATTACTATTCACTAACTTTAATTATATATTAAAATATTCAAACATGTGCTAAATGTAAACAAATATCATGATATTATGATTT
>JAMWYP010000944.1:0-16207 GCA_025563575.1 Acacia pycnantha | reverse complement strand
TCGACCCCCTCCCCTTCTTCCTCCTCCCTTCTCCCTTCTGGGTCGACCTTCTTCCTCCTCCCTTCTCCCTTAAACCGCCACCCACCCACCCCCTTCGCCTACCCCCAACCATCGACCCCCCCCCCCCTTTTAAAAAATAATTCAGTGTCAAAGAGCACAATGGGCAAGGGGAAGGACAAGGACAAGGCTATTCAACCATATGCCCCTCCGGTGCTGGTTCCAAAAGAGCTCGAGCTTGTTCCTCCTCTCACACCACCCCTAGAGGTTCCAAGTTTATATCACCGGAAAGTAGGAGCGGTATCGGTCCCGGTTTCTTCCCAAAAGCTTTGTCCCCGAGAGGGTGATTGATACATTCCCGCCTAGTGTACCACCAATCGAAGAAATCATACTGGGCGCCGCAAATGGAAGACATTGGTAACTTCCCTACCAATAGCTCTAGTAAACTCTGTCGAGAATTGTTTGCCAATGTTGATGTAGCACAGATAGGGGAAACTCGTATATCTTGGGTTCGGGGTATATCTGTTCCTTTGATGCCGCCACTATTGAGAGTTTTCGGGAACTAGTTATGATCCAGTGCAGCCCTTGTGCTTTCCAATATCATATGAAATTATTTTCCACCATCCGTCCTGCATAATTTAGACTCGATATTGCCGCTTCACTTGAATCTGCGAGTGCGCATTGCCCATCCCTCTTCGGTCTGGTGTGAGAGGCACAAATTACCTAGCATCCCTAAAAAATTGGCTAGGTCTGATATTACTACGGATGCCCGTCCCTGGTTCTATTTCATCAATAGCAACATCCTTCCATCTACTAACCATGGTGATGTCAACCTGGAGCGGGCTGTGCTCATTTGTGAAATCCTGGGCGATCGAAATCTTGATATAGCTTCGATCCTTTCGATAGGATTGCCCAAACCATCACCTCGGGAAGGAAGGAGAGCAAATTGGGACATTGCTCACTTATCATGCAACCGTGTCTTCGGCAGTGTCACAATTCCAAAGCAGATGAAGCCTTGATGTTCGGCTTGGCTTCCCCGATTCAGTGGTCCACAATCAAAACCTGGACCTCGGATGCCCCCAGGCATGCCATGATGCAGACTCCGATACAGACAAAGCCCTCCACCAATCCTGGCCAGGAACCTACTGGTGCCACCGATGAGACCTCAGCTGATCCCACCACACTTAGGCAACTACAACGCCAAGTGCGTTATCTGACCCGGATGGTCGAGGCCCTTTGCATCAAGCAGAATATTGACCCAACTAGTTGTCAACCAGCTGAGGACGACAACGATTCCGACGATGCGGTCACATAGGAGGATGCTGAGGACCACTCCGATGACTTTTGACAGAAGCACTCTACATCAGAGTTAGCAGCTTAAACCAGGGGAGTACTAGTTCCTTTCCTTTTATTTATTGTTCCAACATTGAGGACACTGTCTGATTTATGTGTGGGGTAGGGATATGAATTCTTTGGTGTTGCTTGTTCTTATTCAATTGAAAAGAATTCCCTTGAAAAAATTCTTGAGTTTTTGTTCAGCAGACCTTAACTTTGAGCATCCCCATCTTAGAGAGTATTATCAAGTAAAACAATAAAAAAGAAAAGAATGTGTCAACTAAGCCCCTGAGCATTGAATTTTTGTAAGCAATCTGAGATGTTTTGAATATTTTGATACCTGATTCCTCTAGGAGATGAGATTATGCCCTTTGTTGGCCAAGAAAACTGTTGTTTTGGGAAAGGACTCAAGTAAAAATATTAATAATAATAATAATAATAATAATAATAATAATAATAAATAAATAAATAAATAAATAAATAAAATAAAAACACAACTCCACCGACTTCTCTAACCTACTTAGTAACCGGATGCCGCATTATCCATGTGCAGTGGTCGCGTCAAACCAGAAGGTCAAAGAGGGTTATGAGCTGAGCTAAAAGCCTCTTGAGGTGCCTGTTGGAGTAACCGAGTAACCGGTACTGCATCACCCATGTGCAGGGTCGCGTAAAAAGGGGACCTACAACGGCTCAAAAAAAAGTTATTCCTTACATGAGGATCCCTATGAAATTAACTGCAACGCTTGGTTTAAGGGGGCATTTGAATTTTTCTCGAGGAATTAAGTAGAATAATATTCTTCTACTAATCTTATTGTTGTGCTTATTACTGGCTAAGCCTTTGATCATGGGATGTTAAGAGATTATTATGATTGTTTAAGGCTATTGGCTTAGTGACCCACCTTATAAGACATTAACCGAATAAATTTTGATAACATGATCCGAGTGCGGTGGTAAACGCTCGTTGTTTAGGGAATTTAAAAACAATGTCATTCTCATTTAGATAATGAATTCTCTTTCTTTTGCTTGAGGACAAGCAAAGATTTAAGTGTGGGAGAGTTTGATAAGTGCATATTTTATAATTAAATAAGTATCAATTCTGAGATATATTGGATTAAATTTGTTACTACCGTATATATCTTGCAGAGTTATTAGCCGATTGAGAAAGGAGCAGAAAAAGGAAATCAATTTGAATCAATTGTGTGATATGAGAGAGTGGATTACAAAATATTTGGAGGTGATTGGAGATCTCAAAAGGATATTGCATATCCTTTATTTAAGAAAGGATCAGATCATGGCCCAAGTCAGCCTAAGGGAATTTCTATATAAAGAAAAAGGGAGAGACACACTAGACACCAAAGACAAGACGCAGGCTGACAAAAGCACTGAAGAAAGAAAAAAACATCCTTATGCTCTCTAAATTTCGTATTTACCAAAGGTTTAGAGAGAAAAGGGTCAAGAAAGAAAGAAAGAACAATTCCGATTTTCATCTCTTTTCTTTTATTCGTTAACCTAGCCATGCTTGGCTAGTCTTCTTTAGTAGTTAGGCGAGGATGAACCCTATGCGAATTTGAGTATTTGTTTGAATTCTCTATTGAACGTTATTTACCATGATTGAATGAATTATCTTTGCTTAAAGCTTTCTTAAAGATTGATCACCTTTAGATTGTTCATAGGTTGGTGTATGACAATAGAGATGTTGGTGCATTTAACTAGAACCGTTAATTCGTCATAGAGTTGCATGACCTAGACATAGGCTTACGAGTTTATGCGATCTCATAATTCTGGTTTATATAATCTTTCCAAACAATACTAAGACATTAGGTTGTTTTCAAAGATAACGGACTAAGGTAGCCAAGACATTAGACTTAGTCTAATTTTAGAGAATTGATCGTCAATCATGGGAATAATAATCAATTAGTGATTTAATTCAAATACTTAGAGGAACATAGGGGAATTCTATGCCCTAGCTGCATTTTTCTCTATTGATTATCTTTTCTAAACAATCGTTCTTGAGATTCTTAATCTTGAATGCTTGTTCTTGATTAAATTCCTTAAAATTCTGTTTGGTTACAACTCACCCCCTATTACTCATTGATCCAACTAAAGCTGCAATCGTCTACACGAGGCAGTCGGTTGAATGACGTCTCAATGTCATCGAAGTACCTGGAACAAAAATACAAGACCTCATCCCCGATATAACCTTCTGCTATTGAACCTTCAGGCCACGCCTTATTCCTCACGTAAGATTTCAGTTTCCCAAGAAACCTATAAAGTAGAGAAGGAAAAAATTTGATGCATTAATGGTTAAACGTGCGACTAGGGAGTAATGCTAAAGTAATTATTTTTAAACGAGTACCTCTCAATAGGATACATCCATCGACAGACCCCTGTGACTCCGGGGTCTGCGACGCTCGTAGCTCTGCCTCGGTCTTCTCAATCCGGGCCTGACCCACAGAGTTCATGAACCATTAATAAAATAATGGACGATCAATTTAAATATACAACATTCATTATATAAATAATGTTTTTATAACTTACTATTATCTCCTCTGCTGCCTCAGAGGTCGGCGTCCCATCACGGTGTCTATGGGTGCGTGTGAACAACTTCCCATAGTCCGTCTGTGTGTTCTCCTCCCGAGCCTTCTGTTGCTGAAAGAATTAAAACAATATAAACTTTGTTATTTCAAAAACAAAACAATCATCATGTTAAATAATAACATACCATCTCACTGTAGGTCACAGCAAACGTCTTGGTCCCTGCCGTGTGATGGACCTTCTGCTGTGCCCGGCTTGTTGTGTTCCTTGCGACAAAGCCTGCAAGGAGGAGGAAAATAAATTTTAATTTAAACTCAATTCAAATTATCAATTAAGTGAAACTATTAATTAATTTAAACCATATGTAAACTATAAATTAATTTAAACTATATGTAACCTTCAAATTAACTAATGTTTACACAAAATTAAACTATAATTAATTAAAAAAGGTACCTGCCCGTCAGCACCCCTCCTATATTGGACGAAACTCGCCCAGTGAGTTGGTTCCACGCCGTCTGGGACGTTCTCGATCAGCTGCTGGAGAGGAATAGTGCCATCTCCATTCATACGATTGTAGAGACGATTCCTCCGGCTCTTCCACCCTTCCCCCACTTTCATCAGAACGTACCTCTTATGTTGTTCGCGCAGCTTTAAACTTTTTCGTATCATAATTTCATTATTAATTATTAATGAATTAAGAAATAAATAAGGACAAAATAAACTAAAACTTATAACTATTAACATGTAAAATTTAATTAAACAATATTGACTACTGCGTAACTCCTAAACGCCTTGTCCTTTACTTCCTTCGTCACATGCTTCCAATCCTTGAAAAAAATCGGAACCATGCCCAATTGCCACCAAATTCAGACAGAATCGGTTCATCGTATGACCACCGTGCCGATCGCCTGTGTCGTGTTGCTGCTCCACGGACTACAACCCGATACCCGGCCATCTCCCAGTCCATCTGAGTGAGAGCGGAAACATCCAGCGTCCTCCTGCTGATGTTCCCAAGTCTATCTGCAATATTACAAAAAATTGAATTAAACGTACCGAATTTAAATTAATTTCTCCCAAAAAAAACTAATTACATATACCTTCGACATCCACTGTAAATCCGGTGGAACGCGAAGACGCCGGTCGGGGGTTCCCGTGGTCCCGCTGGTTTTCCTGGTCGATGAACTGCTCCACCTCCGCTATGGGAATGTCAATATGGATCTCCTCATTCTCGTCTAAGTCGTCCAGCGACAAACTTGCTTCTCGATCTCCCCCTACGTTCCCTAGGGTCTCCGTGTTTGGAATTTCTTCATCGGCGAAGAGCTCGGCAAACTCGTCCAGCCCCTGAGATGGCGGAGGTATATTTCGGGCCCCACGCCCTCTCGTCCGGCCCCCTCTACTACGGCTGCCCCTTATAGGCCTTTTCTCGGGGACAACTGCTTTTTCCTTTTCCTTATCTTGTTGAGAAACCATGATGTTGAAAGGTAGAACTTTAAAAGTAAAAGTTTAAAGGTAGGGTGAAAGGTAAAAAGGTTGAAAACTCAAAACCATTAGAAGTTGTGATGGTGAAAATGAGAAAGTACTGTTTAAAAACCGCTACATTTTGTAGCGGTTTACATAAGAAACCGCAACAAATTTAAAAAATTTGTAACGGTTATGTCGTGACCATCGCATAAACCGCTACAATTATGCCTCGTTCTTCGTGATGTTTTGTAGCGGTTACCTGACCGCTACAAAAAAACTGACCCTTGAAATTCTGTAGCGGTTACCTAGTAACCGCTACAATATGTCCACATATTGTCGCGGTTATTCTCAATAACCGCTACAAAATGAATTTTTTTCCAAAAAAAATTCCAAACTAATTAGTTTGATTCATAAACTTTATGAATCAAACTAATTAGTTTGGTACAAATATTTAAAAACCAAACCTTCAATTCATTTAATTTTTTTCTTTAATTTTTCCAAAAGTGTCCACAGTAATAAATTACACATAATGAAGTAACCGAAAATAGTCCAACATGTCCGTGGGGAGTTGCTGATATGTGCATGTCTTCGACGACCAAGCGAGATAAATCATTCAGTTACAAGCAGAAGATTTAGTAATTTCTTTAATTGTTATAATTGATGTACGGACCCTAAACATTATTTATAGCATGAATATTTGTAGCGGTTACCCTTGAAACTGTTGGTTTTGATTAGTTTTGATGATGTCTTATATAGATGCCATTCTTAAGAGCAAAAAGGTTGCATACTACATTTATCTTCTACTTTGACTGATTCTTATATTTAATGTAGATGCAAAGTTTAATAATGGAGAATGATCAAGAAAGGAGACTAAAGAAAGGAGAAGTTGAAGTAGAGGGGGGTGAATAGGTGATTACAAAATTCTTTCGCTAATTGTTCAGTCACCCACACAACAGATATAAATCAAGTTAAAGTAGAGATAGAGAAAAGGAGATTGACACAGAGAATTTATACTGGTTCGGTCCAACTCTTGACCTACGTCCAGTCCCCAGAAACACTCCGGGATTTCACTAACTTACCCAGAAACACTCCGGGATTTTACACTTGCCCAGAAACACTCCGGGACTTTACACTTGCCCAGAAACACTCCGGGACTTTACACTCTCAATTACACACTCTCCTTTCCCTAGGACTCACTCCCCTTACAAGTTGTAATTGAGTATCCCAATCCCAAAGTCCCAATACTTTGAGATTCTTACACTGATCGATGATCAATAATAAACTCTCTAAAAGAGTAGATAAATAAACATTGAAATATCAAAGTATCCGGAGATACTGTTTTATACGTATGAACAATAAATGCTATGAGTCGCTAATTGAATGCGCAGTAGTTCAGTGGTTGAAGACTTGAATGCTTATGGTATTTATAGACGAGCATTTATGACCGTTAAAGCATCTTCAAAATTTATCTGTTGTGAGCTTCAAATTAGCCGTTGAGAGAGATAGCAATTAAATCCGTTGAGCTTGCAATGTCCATTGAAGTGTCTGCATGTTCTCTTTCTATTCTCTGAGAAATGAATGTTCTCATTCTTCTTTCAAAATGTCGTTTGAATGTATCAAGAAAATAATCGTACCATCAATCCTCTCCAGAACGTCATTTTTGCCAGAACGGTGTAAAACTCTGCTTTGCATTAATTGCCTCTGACACAATGTTGCTTTAATGGAGTTTAACCTTAATCTGTAATACTCTTCTTGTCTAAAACTCATTTAACAGTGTTAAATGCAATTTGAATAAGTAATGAGAGATTTACAAAGAATCAATAAGCATAATCAGAGAATTTTATCGGAATCAGGACTGATTATTCGGACTGTCCATTTTGGCTCGAGTCACTCAGTTTGGCTGGAGTCAATTTTAAAATCAAGAGTGTTTTGGCTCGAGTCAATATACGTTTGGCTCGAGTCTGGCGCAGGACTGGAGGCATTTATCGCTGACTAGAGTTGATTCTTTATAGTGACAAAGGCTTTGGCTCGAGTCGACTTATTTTGGCTAGAGTTTGAAGCTAGACTCGACTAGATTGGCTGGAGTCAATTTTTCATTTTTGCATAGGCTTGGCTTGAGTCACCAAATTTTGGCTAGAGTCAGGAATTTTTGGCTAGAGTTTTGGTGGAAACTCCAGTCAAACTAGAGGTTGGAAGGTGATTTGAAGACAACGGTCAAAAACCACTCGAGGTAAGAACTCACTTACAAAATCTTGTGAAACACTAAGTCTGAGTCTAGATTCATATGAACTTCATTTGGTTGTGAATAGTGTAGCTCTATCCAGAAACCGAACCTTTTCCAGAATTTCGAGTGTCCACTTTCAAAGATCATAACTCCCTGGTTTGAACTCCAAATTTGGAAAACCACTTATCCCCATATAGCTCTTTGAGTTTTCTTTCCAATCCAAAATGAATCAGCTCCAAACTCATTGTATTTCGTTCATTATCATCAGATGATTGCATGTTCTTCTTGACCAGCGTTTTTCCATCATCCTGAACTGACTATCCATTTTTGAGGGCCATAAGTCTCTGATAGGAGCTCCGAAGTTAGAAACTTATATATCCCTGGAACACTCTCGATGTCTACTTTCATATGCCACTTATTTCAGCTCAATTGGATTTGTCATTTGAGAGATACACCCAAATTACCGAAGGTTGGTCTGCTGTGTGACGTTGATGTTACTGTCATCTTCAACAATTCTCATAGCTCTTTCATATGACCTCCTTTGGACTTGAGTTTTATATCAAAATGACGCATTGGAAGTCTAGTTTCCAAAAAAAATTCATTTCACCTCAATCCGATCTCTGGTTTGGGAGATATCATCGAATTACCAGAGGTCGCCAGCTGAAACGCGAAACAGAGTAGAACAGAGGTGCTGAAAAGCATTTTTGGCTCGAGTCAATCTTTTCTGGCTCGAGTTTTGAGTCAGACTCGAGTTAAAAATCCCTGGCTCGAGTCAAATCATCCCAAAATGTGATTTTGCTTATTTTAACTCCGATTTGAGTCATTCCAACTTCCATTTGATCGTGGAGACTTCTAGCATCAATCTAGGAACTTGAGTAATGATATTTTCATTCCATTTAGCAAGTTCTTCCATCTTTCTTCTCTTCTCTTCATCATTCCTTAATTAGATACTTTGATCTTCTCATTCTTTATAAATAAACTTCACATCTACATTTTAACCAAGGTAGAATATAAATGAAGTATAGATAGATAAGCATATTTGTCATCATCAAAACTAAGGATAACTAACATAAGCTGTCTACTCAATTGTAATGATTCTCCAAAGGATTCAATCATTCAGATGATGACATACTCCAAAGGACATAAGCTTCAACGGATTGAACATTCAAAAGTTCTGTTATGTCAGATTTCCATTTGCAAAGCTCACAAATAATATTTTAAGTTATCCTCTAGACAGAAACAAGTGGATGACAGCCTGGAAAGAAACTCAACCATTCTTCAAGGTAAACAACAAGGCTCCTTGTTCCTAATAGCTAGAATTTTCGAATGGATTCAAATCTGAATGGATATGCAACGGTTACTGTTTATAACGGTAATATTCTTCAACAGACAAATGCTTTAAACGAATTGAATTCAGTTGTCTATAAATAGAAGACAGATTGAAGACAAAAAACGCAGAGAAACAAGCTTACACCTTCAACATGCTAATACTCTGATATTCTTATCATTTACTCTCTGATTTTCAATGTCTATATATCATAGAGAGTGAAATGTTTTGTATTGTACTTCAGCGTTTATCCATACACTTCTGAGAGAAGATTCATTGTAAACATCCTATCTTTATATCTGTGAGTTACTCAAGATTGGGTGATCTTGAGTGGGAAACACATTGTGTTGATTACAGCTTGTAAGGGGAGTGAATCCTAGTGAGAGGATTACTTTGAGTATAGAGTGTGTAATCAAACAGGTGTATTGATTACATTTTGTAAGAGGGAGTGAATCCTAGTGAGAGGATTACTTCAAGTACAGAACGTGTAATCAAGTTGAAAGAAGATAGTGGATTGAAAATCTCAAGTGGCGCGTGAGGACTGGACGTAGGTCAAGGATTGGGTCGAACCAGTATAAATCACAGTTTGCATATTCTCTTACCTTATCTCTTACATTCCAGCATTTATGTTTGAATGATTACTTATCACTTTATAAATTATTATTGTCATTCAAACTACTTTCAGTAAGTTGCAGAAAGTTTTTTAAAGTTCTAAGTTTTTAATCAAACACCCAATTCACCCCCCCTCTTGGGTGATAGCCAAGTCTTTCATTTGGTATCAGAGCTAGGCTCTTGTTTAAAGGACTTAACAGTCTCAAGAGTTATCAAATGGCTAATTTTGGGTGCTGCTCGTTTTTGAAAGGTTTTGACTTTACCATTCCACCTCTTTTCAAAGATATTGATTTTTGGTTTTGGAAAGCTAGAATGACTAGTTTTATCACAGCAACTGATTTTGATATGTGGAAAGTCTTTTAAAACGTTTTTGACTTCACTCCAAGAAATGATTGGACAGAAGCAGATATGAAAATGTTTTCATTGAACATTAGAGCAATGAACATATTATACAGGTCTTTAACAGAAAAAGATTTTGAGAAAATCAAATGTTGCTCTAGTGCTAAAGAAATTTGGGATACTCTTGATTCTATTTATACTTCTAACAATTGTGTTGAAGTTGAAAGTGTTGACAGTTCATCTAAGACCATATGTTGTACATCTATGACTGATGAACAACTGGAGAATGAAGAAGGAGAAATCATTGAATTCAGCGAACGCTTCCATAATCCAGTCAACAGAAAAGAACAAGAGGAAGAGGATTCCCAGGAAGAACTCATGGAAGAATATGATCAATCATTATCTAGAGTTCAAGATGAATATGTGGTAAACAATTCCAATTCTTCTTGTGTAGTTAAGAAAAATGATTTTGAACAATTGCATAAACTTGTTTCTCAACCACTTACCGATTCTATTTTGAAACACAAACATGTTTTTGAAAATCATGCTGGAAAATCATGTGGGAAGAAAGAATATACAAATATGGGTTATTTGACATTGCATCCACTTGATCAGAACAATTCTTGCAAAATTGTTTATAATAAGCATCATTCTATTGTTTGCAATTATTGTGCTAAATCTGGACATATTTCTCATACATGCTATATTAGGAGAAATTATAATGTGAGAAATAAATCTGTTTGGGTTCCTAAAGGACAAGTAAGGTCCACTACTAACATTCAAGGACCCAAGTATAAATGGGTACCAAAACGTCCATCTAGTGCTTTATGTGTGCAGAATGATTTGAAAATCAATGGACATAAGGGTACAGAAAAGATGAACAAGAAGCCAAGAGTTTCTAATGCACCAATGAAGAAGATCATAGCATCAAGCAAGAGAAACCTCAGGGCATCCATTGCTAGAACTACAAGGTCTAAACATCAAAGGAAGCAATGGATACAAGTAAGAAGAGTATCTTCCACCTCAAGAACAAACTACCATAGAGTACCATTCAACTATCTTGAGGAGAACAAGAAGAGGAGAATTTCTCAAGTTTCAAATAGAAGACTATGGAAGTCTAAATCCTCAGAGAGAACTTTGCATATGTCCATGGGTAAACATTTGAAGAACTAATGGGTAAGCAAAGGAAATACTCCAAGTACCTAAGGTAAAGGTATACAAAGGTAAAACCTCCTTTCCTATCATTTCAAATATTCATTGAGGTTTTAAACTTTGTATCCTTAGGAATGAGCATTGTAAACTATCTTTGAAATTGGGCTTTCACATCCTAATTTATTTTTCTAAGGAATTGTAGTGTTCAACAATCTAGTTCTTTATGCATACATGATAATTTGAAAAGAGAACATCTTTTTATGCATAAAGTCATGTTTAATTCATTGTGCTCAATTATTCTGAATTGAGTGTATTCTTTAGAGCATGTGAATCTTATTTCTACACGCTAACAATGATTGGATCCAAGGAAGCTTGGATACCAAGAAAGAAAAGGATTTATACAAATTTGTAGGATCAAGGAAAGCTTCTCAAAGATGCAACATAGAGAAATGATCCAAGTCTTGAGAAAGCTAAACAAGTCTTGGATGTTGATGGTGAACATTGGAAAAGGAGTTATCTAATCAATCCATCTCAACCAAGCAAACTTCTATGAGGATAAGAGGAATTACGGTGATATCTAATTCTTGCCTCTTACTATGATTATATGAAATTCATTTTTGGTTTGCTTTTGGTTAAGTTAAAAGGATTTGAAACTTATTCAATTTCAATCAGCAATTTTTCTCACAAACCAAACTCCGCTTAGAAATGCAAACTCCAGTTTGAAACCTCCGTAAAATGAGTTAAAAGAGTTTACAAGTATGTAAACTCGAGCCTGCAGATGCAAGCTCGAGTTTGCCTCTGGCGGGAAGCCTTTTTGAATGAAAACCATTTCTTAAACTCCATAGTATTTTATTTTGAGTAGAGTTTGCCACTTGTCAAATGATGTAAACTCGAGCTTGCAGAGTCAAACTCGAGCCTATGCTTTTTGTGTAGAGTTTTCATTGTGGTTTGAAAGAGAAAGAAGAGTTTACAAAACATGTAAACTCGAGCCTAAGTTTCTGAACTCGAACCTGGTCTTTGAAATGAGTAAAGTTAATTTGCAAACCTCAGGTTTGATATTTAAGCTCCATTTCACGTTTTGAAGAACTAATTTATTTTGGCATGAACAGTGTCAAACTCGAGCCTGCTCACTAATGGACTCGAGTTTTCCTCTTTTACAAAATGAGATTTCAGTTGGCTTCCACGTCAATTGCTTTACATTACTCTAAACTCGAGCCTGCTTTTATGAACTCGAGTTTGGTACCTGAGAAAAATTTTACAAACTCCAGCTTATCACTATAAACTCCAGTTTGAATTTACAAACTTCGGTTTGAAATTCCAAACTCCAGTTTGTCTTTCTAAACTCCAGTTTGCCCTTTCCAAACTCCAGTTTGAGTCAACCATATTTTGAAATAATGTTGCTCGAATTTTTTGAAATCTTACTGTTGGATCTATATATTCCATATCATCAATCACCAATATTCCTAACTATGTTTAATCAATTTGTTAGTGAGTTTCTATTGATCAAACAAGTGAATTTGTGCATAACTTTTTGAGTTTATGATTTTGAAAATGCACAAGTCTAAAATTTGCTTGGATTTCAATTCACACTTTTTTGTGGAAATGCAAACAAATGTTTTGAAAACATATCCATACTTTGATTGCATTCAAATCATGTTCCAAAATTGGAAGTTAATATTGTATTCTGAATGTTGGATATGCTTCAAACTTGTCTAGTTGAGTTTTCCTTATCATTCACATATTGATCTTTGATATTCAATGTGTTGCTTGAACTCCTTTGTTTAATTCTCTAACTAGTTGAACTTCATGTCTAATGAGTTATCCATATATGAGCTTCAAGCCTATCTTCTAGAAAAGATTTCAATCTGTGCATTAGTGCATTGAATGATAATGCATTAACCATTAAAGGAATAACTTACTAGGATAAAATTCTGGAACTCTAATCATTTAGACTAATGATGAGTTCATCATTAATGAATCCTAGTAGTCATTCTGTTACTCAATTACATAAACTTTGTCTTCATCCATTTTTGAGGCTGAAATAAGTATGAAATACTCAATTACATAAACTTATTTCATTTATTATATTTCATACAGCATACGTCCTATTATTTTCCTCAAGATACATGTGCCCACATTTAAAAAGTAGGTTATAAACTCTTTTATTCCTCAATAAATTTTGTACATATTGCTTTATGTAATCACATTAACATGACACTTGCATCGAGAACTCCCTTATTTTGTGGCTCAAAAAGTGAAAAAGCATATACTACTGATTTAATAGAACGCATGTTGGCATAGATGGTAAGGGATTCAGGATTAGGCCCTTGGGTCGTGGGTTCGATCCCCTCTGTCGTCGCTGGGACTCCTTTGGTAGGCGATCTCGTAAGTCCCCAGTAAGTGCTCATAGAGCCCGGGGCCGTGCCCTGCCTTGGTGGGGGACAGATGTCGAACCCCTCCAAAACTTTTTTTTAGCAAAAAAAAAAAAAAAAAAACGCATCTCCGCCTCACTATCTTTTAAAAGCCCTCTCTTCTACGATCCCTACTTTGAACTTCAGATGAATTTGAGTCATCTCAAGTTTCAAATAAAGAAGAATTCTCTTTATAAGTATAATTAGATGCAAGGATGTATGTTGTAAGAAATATAATAAACTAAATAAGACATTTAAAACGGGGGAAAATAAAATATTCAAAATTCATGATTTTTTAGAAAATTTCAAGTCCATGTAAGTTGGCTTACTTTTTGTTGATTCAAATCTCTTGCAATTAAATATGGTAAAATAATATTTCTTCTTATATTTTTATTAAAATATAAATAACCGAATCATATAGATATTAAAAAAAATTTGTTAAAATTAATTAAAGATTATAAATATATAAAAAATGCAAAATATTTTTTGAAAACATCCTTATTTATAGAGGGAAAGTGAGTGAGCTTGGAAAGCATGGATAATTAAATTAATGAGACTAACTACTAATTAATTATGGACATGAAATTATGAGACAAAAAGAATGATAGTGGTACTTTGAGAATCTAGATCCATATTACTATCTTATACAATTCAACAGTCAACTTGTTTTTTCATCTATATATACTATCCTTTCTATCCTAAATATAGAACTTCCTTTGAGGATAAATTTTGGTTCTAAAAGTAAAATATTTTTTTTCCATTTTATCTCTCATATTTATTATTTTTCTCTAAATTAATTTGCCTAACTTATAAACTGTTGTATAATTTAATCTTGCATATAAGTATTTTAGGGAGATTATGTCACATACGTTATAATTAAGTAATTCACTTAGTTTCCTTAATCTTCCTAATTAATTTAAATAAATACGTCTTACATTAAAAATAATGTGAATATTTTATATCTTATCTATAATTACATAATTACGTGACTTCATGTATTATATGAAGTTGTTTCACTTTCAAATGGGAGTGTATATTTTTTAAATATGTACATTGTTTGTATGGGTGGAATGAACAATTTTGAAAATTACCTATGAACTATTTAGAAATGGAAAAGTCTATGGTACTTCTTTTGGCATCAAGTTGTTGTATATATATGATATCACTAGAACTCCTAATAAAAGGTAAAAATGTTGAATCATAGCTAAAAAGGATTTGATTTTACTTGAGTATTAAATACAACCTTTGAGACAACACAACCGATAAAAATATTGAATCATTTTACAAAAGTGAACCATGTCACTTATGTTATTTGTTGGGGAACTTTTACATGACAATATCACTAATTCCAAAATTTGATAAGGAAGGATTTAAATTTAAAGTTCATCACAACATTAAACTGAAATGTTTTGATATGAAGAATATAAATATTAGTTGAGGTAGACACTTGGGCCTAAATTAAAATTCCAATTGTATATCCAGCATGAACCACAACGAAAGTGTGAAGCCCATTAGAAAACTCTCAACTCTTTTTCATTTTTTACCTTTTTTCTACTTTTCATTCTCTTAAAAATTATAAAACTTTGGATTTAAATATTTATATTTTTTGCTTTAAATATTTAGATTGAATCTCATTGTCTGACAACTACATTAAAAGCAAATAAATTTAGAGCTGCTACCTTCTCCGTGCTAAAAAAAATTGTTTTAGTAAAAAAATATGAAAAGTGGTAGAAAAATACTATCAAAATATATAAAAGACAAATAAGGGTGTGGAATTTCAATAATTTTAAATTGACTAATTTGAAATTTTTTTGAGTTGTTAATAGCAATGCTAAATTTGTAAGTGCTGGCCAAATATATTTTTTTTCATTTTTTCAGGCAAAGTTGCACACTCTCATCTGCATTCTGAAATCTTCAACTTTGCCAATAGAGAGTGTCGACTTGGTCATATATCTACAACTTGTTGACGAGCATAGCCTTTAGCTACTAATCATGCTTTGTGCTTCTTCACACTATTATCCAGTGGCATTTTAATGACGAGGGGCAAAAAAAAATATTATATCATAAATAAAAGTATTTGAAATACAATATAAACCGAATATACAAAAAAAAATTGAAATAAATATATTACAGAAATTAAGATTACTTCACTTGACTCTTACTCTACGTGTTTTCATATAGTTAAACTAATTTATAATTGAATATGTCCTAAAACTCAAAAAAAAAAAATTCTTTTTTAATGTATGTAATCAAAGAATCACCACTCTATCAAGAAGAGGGTAAATGATGGACTTTCTCGGTTCTTACTAGCCCTTTCCATTATTCAGATGTAGTTGATAAATTAATCAAATATGAATGTTTAGGAATGTCAAGCTCAAAATGTTGTAACTTCATCTTCAAATACAATTTTTCCTATTATGTGAAATCTCTAGAATAAAATTTATCAACAAGTTTGCAATAGCATCACTATTAAATGATTTGTACAGGTTTCTTGGATTTATAGTCATGCTCAAAGCAAGTAATTCAACAGTATTATCATCGAACCTGCTATTTAATTCTTGCAATTGATAATCAATTGTAGCACAAAAGATATTTACCTTATAAAATTTTGGGAAATCCATTTCAAGGCCCTTTTAGACCGACAATCCCAAAAAGGCTCTAAGATTCGACAATCCCAAAAAGCCCCGGCCTTTTCTCGATTTTCGTAATTTTAGTGAGTTGTCAACTGTGTTGATATAGTTGTTAACGTAGGTTTTAACAATTAAATCACCCCATTAACAACACTTTCTAACAACTATATCGCCTCGTTGACAA
>JAMWYP010000943.1:0-16349 GCA_025563575.1 Acacia pycnantha | reverse complement strand
CGCTCCAAGTCATAAAACAACACCGTTTTGATCCAAAATAATGAGCAAGTTCCTTCTTTAAAAAAAAAAAAAAAATCAGGGAACTAAATGATACAAAAAAGATACTTACTTGTACTAAAAAAAATACTTCACGATCTTAAAAAATTATTTTATGATCTTCAAAAAATATTTTAGGGTACTTGTTCTGGTGTAGAACACAGATGTCTAGCCCTGAGGGGCTAGTATGTTGATATTGGGTAGGACTTGCTTTAGGGTTTAACTCTTATTTATAGAGTGTACCTTGGGGTTAGGGTTTGGACCTGTGGGACTCTGTGCCTCCAAGCCCAAGTGATGTGACATCATATCTGTGCCACGTGAATTGCCCCTTGTTGGGCCATATATTGAATACGGGCCTTATGCAGGTGATAACAGTTGCCCCCAAGCTCGGTAGTTCAGGTCTCTGAGCTTCCGAGATTAATTGTTTGATTGACTGTGAAATACGGACTTGGCCGAGATATATCCAACTCATCCCAAGGTTGTTTGGGAAGAAATAAGATCCACTTGCTTGCTTGGCCTAGAATTTTTCCCGAGGATAGCGTGCTGGTCTATATTCTGCATTTGATAATACGTGTAAATCACAATATTTGAAAAATACTTCACGTGTAAAATCCCTTGGTTGCTCATTTGAATCTTGTTCAGTTTGCATTAATCCCGGTTATTGATAGCTGTTTAGCCAATTGCCCCCGACCTTGTAGTCGAGGTCTGCGAAGTTCTTAAAGGAGTAGATATGTTATTGAATCTAGGATATTGTCGAGGTTGCTACCACTCGTTTGATTTTGATAAAGTTTAAATACGAGTTTAAGCGAGGCCCAGATTTACTTGTATTACCGGTTAAGATTGCCCCAGGACATGTGAGTGGGTTAATTTGCTTTGAAACTTCATTTGTTTCTTTTTATGATCGTTAGGATCTCTTCTACATCAATCATTCGGGTCTCCGAGTTTGTTTACCGAATTCCCCTAATCCGAATTGTCCTGAAGAGGAACGAGGATGGGTTTACTGTTTGTATGAGTAGGGGCTCATCCTTTACATTAGTTTGTTTTTAGGCAGTTATCATCGAATCTGGTCTTTAAATGCAATTGCTATTTACTCATTAAACTCCTTAGTATAATTAATACAGAAGCCGAATATAATAACTTGAACTTGCATTTATTCTGCTATGAGTGAGCGGGCAGAATCGCAAGATGAAATATTTGAGAATCGCGACGCGTTTAGTCTTGAAACTTAAGTAAAGTGGCCAAGGAGTTCGGTGTTACAAAGCTGCCTCCATATAATTCCGAGTTCGTTGGCTAAGTCATCCTAGGATAAGGGAAGTTGTCACTTGCACGGTTTGGTTTTTTTTTTTCAAAGCTGATGAACATTTGACTTTCAGTGAGAAGTCGGCATGAAGTCCCAGCAGATATCCGGAGTGAGTTAGGAAGCATGGGTGAACACGATAAAATACATGGAACAACTTCCTTCGGTAGGCGGGTTTTAGTCTTACATTCCAGTATTTGAATCGCGCCAGGGTTCGATGACCACTGAGATCCGCTTATTAATTTCATGTCTTTATCATTAGTGCAATTTGAGAAGACAGGATCGTGGCTCTTGGCCAAGGGAGTTTCTTGGACTTATTTGCGAGTTTGTAATCTGAAGTTTTACGGACTTAATTGTACTTTACGGAGCCGGGTTTTAACTCTATTAAGTATACTTAGGGTTTAATCACGATTGCAGGTGTCGTAACCGAGATTCGTTTATTCCAAAAGGGTGTCGAAGTAACTTTGAGATTCGTTTTTTCGAATTGTAGGTGTAAATGACCATGAATTCGTTTTTCAATTGTAAGGTGTCGTGACCTTGAATTTGTTTTTCCGGTATGGGTGGCCATGCCACAGATTTGTTTATCCATGCTAAATTATCGTAACCCTAAATTAGTTTGTCCACTTTGTTGCCCCTGCTGACATTTGTGAGTCTGGTACGAGGATGCATTTATGGCTTAACATGTATACGCACCTGGGAACTGCAGGATTTTAGCAGTTAGAGTGCTTAACAGTGTTCCCTGCCTGTGGAAGGTTTAACAGTTGATTTTAACTTGGATTCTGGGGATTATAACCAAATTAGGAGTATTCAGGTATTCCTGCGGAGTCAAGATTTTAACTTGATTTGGTTTTTACCCGGGGTCAAAGGGAGTTAACAAATTCGGTCCAACCGATTTGGTATTCACCGGTCGAGATTTTAACCGGTTGCTTGGTTTAAGCGGGTAAGCCCAGGGATTTGTAATTGATGTAGAAGGTTATTCTACCAGTGAGTTTTAACTTGATTTGGTTTAGCGGGGTCGTCGAGTTTTAAGTAGTATTAAGGGTAATTAGGGTTAGTGTTCTTTTCGTTTAATCCATTAAAGCCGGAATATTACCAAGAGGGGGGGTGAATTGGGGATATTAAATTTTCTTGCAAGTTAAACAAAAATAGCAAAGGAGGAAGAAGGAGATGGACACAAGGCAATTTATACTTGGTTCGGTCCTAATCCTTGACCTATGTCCAGTCCCCAGACACACTCTGGGATTCTACTATCTTTCAAGAACAATTACACACTTTGTAAACGAAGGATGGTCCTCTCACTCTCAGACTCCACTCCCCCTTACAAGTTGTAATTGATACACCCGCTTGATTACACACTTTGTAACTCTTGGAGCAATTCCTCTCTTTTGAATAACACTCCCCCTTACAAGTTGCAATCAAATGACCCAGTCTCAAAGTCCCAATACTTTGAGTTCCTTACAAGAAATAACAATAGATGAATGACTCTCTCTAAGAGCGAGATAAACATAAGCACCGAAGAACAAGTGGTGACACAATCTCGAAAGTATTCGAAAGTATTGCGAAAGTATTTCAGCAAGTATCTCGAAAGTATCACTCAAGAGCTTGGCGAAACCAAGCTCGGAGAGTATCTTTCTTTGATCGTTTGTTCTGCTTTGCATGTGTGTGTCTTCTTTGAGCCCCCATGGCTTCATATTTATACTAGTTGGATGAAGGTGTCCGTTGAAGAACTCCACCATTTGAATTCAAAAACATTCCATTATCTCTGCATAATCTAACTTCAATTCGTTTGAGGATTATTTGGCAATATCATAATGGTCATAATGTTAGCAATGAATTCGTTTTTTGTGTATGAATTTCACTCGTCTGCTTCATTATTCTGCATCAATTTGTTGATAACTTCCATTTTGCGAGAGATATTCTCAAAACGCGTAAATCGAATTGCCCAATTTGATTCCTCATAATCCTGCACTTTAATATTAGTATTCACAAATCACTGAGGTCAATGGTTAGGAATCAAATCATTAAAGAGTATATTAAATTGAATTGAATATCAAAATCATGATCGATATCTTGACAGGTGCGAACTGGTTTTCTCCGTCAATACTCGAGTATGTGAATATCATACTCGGGTATAACTTATCCTGTGTGAGTGTCTACTTTCGAAGATCATAACTTCCTGGTATGAACTCCGATTTGATCGGTTCAAGTCTTGTTGGAAAGCCCTTTGAGTCTACTTTCAAATGGCACCGGTTTCACCTCAATTGGATTTCTAGTTTGTGAGATATACCCAAAACATTGAGCCTTGGTCAGGAATGTGACGGTGATGTCACTCTCATTTTCAAAAATTCATAGCTCTCTCATATGACCTCTGTTGGACTTGAATCTTGTGCGACTAGAACCTTTTGGATGTCTAGTTTCCAAAACAATTTGTTTCACCTTAATAAGATCTCTGGTTTGGGAGATATTGTCGATTTACCAAAGGTCGCCCGTATGATGATTTTATCATTTATCAAGTCTTCTTTCTTTCTTCTTCTCTTAATCATATTACGTTCTTCAAATATGTCCTCTTCTTCTTGAACTTGATATCTTCTTTAATTTATTCTTTCTAAAGTCTCTTATCTCCTTCTTGAGCTATAATTCAACTTGAACTAATCTACATTAAATATAGTAGTTAGTCAATATAAGAGATAAATATATCATACAATCTTTTTGCTCTTTAAGAATGACATCTATAAGACATCATCAAAACTAGTCGAACCCAACATTCTCCTCCTTTTTGATGATGGCAAATACTTTAAGAAAAATATGTATGAATATGAAAAACTAATAAACCCAGCATATTTTTCTTGCCATTCTCTCCCCTTATTTGTCATTAGCAAAAGTTGAGTTAAAGAAGAACTGTTTGTAGAGACAAATAAGAAATTAAATTAGAGTAAGTTGAGGAATTTATTTTCTCTCCCCGATTTGAAATTGTTTTCATTTTTAATATGCTGCAATTTGAAATGTTTTTATGAAAACAAATTTGATAGAATTTGGAGAAGTTTTCAAAACATCTTTCACAATTAAAGCATATAAATACCAAACATGTGCAAAATTTACTGAATATAAAAGGGTAAAGTTTAGAAATGCTCATGTAGGTTCTGCAAATTGATGAATGATCAATGAAGGCTATTTGCTTGCTTTCTTCTTGTATGAGATCATTTCCATCCTTTATATAGCTCGTCTGCTGAATATATCTCGGTTGGCTTCAAGAAGTTTTCTTCTACTTTGTAGAATATATGGCAGCTAGCATCAAGAAGTTTTCCTCCTCCTTTTTAGAGCTTAGTGTAGCTTCAAAGTGATTGATCATCAAAGCATCTTTCCTTAATTTAGAGTTGCTCTTTGTAGCACATTAAGGAATGTCCTAGTACATAACAGATTCTCCTGCCACATAAAAACTTTCTTTGCAAAAGAGATTTGTTAGTACATACCAAATGTAATTCCGTAGTGATACCTCTATTACATGGTATCTCGGTTCCTAATTTTATGCATTGCCTCACGCCTTGTGCATTCAACTATCAAAATATCTCCCTTTCTATATGATATTTTCAAATTAAGGTATTGAAAGGAAAATATGATAATAACTCATCATCAAAACTAATAAATCATAGTGAGTGCGGATGAGCATTATTTATAGATAATTTTCTTCAAATCAAGGAGATGAGCTTTTTAAGATAAAACACATGTTAATGTGAAACTCCCCCTTAATGAATGCATTATCTCTAGTAATACCAAATAATAATGTGATGAAGATTAAGCATAGTGAAAGCATTCTTAGGGAAAATGACATTATTAAAGAGAACTTTGTTGTTAAGTGAATGACACACAGTATTCACGCATCTTTCCCAATTGGAATAGAATACTTGTTGATTTAAGTGATGCACATAGAAGAGAATTGCATTGAATGAACCACTTTTTGAAATGATGCAGTGATCTTTAAAATACATAACAAGCACGCACGATACTAGAGAAAGATGAAGCAATGCTAGCTTTTGTAAGATCTACAAAATAGTGCGGCATGATTTTGAATGAATAAATGACACACAACTTTGTCAAATGCTGCATTAAATCAGAGAGGCATTCTGACAGTACTTGAGTACTCCACTTGAATACTTGAGTATTGCCCCGCTACTTGTATAACAACAGTTAATACTCAAGTATGCGGTACTTAGATATTTTAATTAATTAAAATAAGTCTTGAAATACCTCATTTCAAGTGTGTATTGTGAACACTTGAATTTATATGATGTGCAAATTGATCATTAAGCATCGGTGGATGATTCGGGGATGATTTTCGAAGATGATAGTGTACAGTACTCAAGTATTGCACTTACCTACTTGAGTATGATCCATCAGCAATAGCTTCCTTAGTTCGTCAGTACTCGAGTATTGCTTGAGGGTGCTCGAGTATCATCAGTTATCTCAGTTATTGCATTTAGTCTCTGCCTTGACAGTACTCAAGTATGAATCCAGGATACTCAAGTATTGGTCTATTTCCCTTTCTAATGATATGAAAATCCCGATATTACTTGAGTATTGCTACATATACTCGGGTATTAGCGAGATCAAAGCTACTTGTTGAACATCCTGCAAAACAAAGTACTAGACACTCCTTGCTACCCAATATCTCTTTGAATGCACATAAGATTAATCACAACAACTCTTGTGCTATTATAATTTAACTATATAATATTTGAGCAAAGAGCAAAACACTTCAAAGATCAAAAAGCATAATTTTTATCAAATCAAATAAGTTTAGGCCAATGATTCAAGAGGGTAATAATCATGTCAAGAATGTCATTCCTCAATGACAATTTGGAAATACACTTTAAGTAGAAAAGATGTCATTGAAATGAATCTCATGTAATCCATGGATAAGATTAAAATTTCAAAAATGATAATGAAACATGCAGATTGTTTCAAATCTTGAATGTTCTTTCAAACTAAAATAATGCATCAAAACTTTCATGAGTGAAAGATTCATTTTGAAGTATATTTGAAAATCAGTGCATACTAAAAACGAAAGTCAATAGTTTGAATATATCAGTATGCTTCAGATTAGAGAACATGTTGAACATTGTAGTTAGCATGTAAAAGAATTTTTCTCAAAAGCAAAAGTCATGAAGGAGAGTACTAAAGAAACATTCTTAGCAAACCAGAAACATATGTAAGCACAATGACTTTGCTATTGACCAGAAGATAATCTTGCATCTTAGAATTAGAAATGAATGATCAAGGCAAGACTATGAATACAGTTACTCAAAATAAGGAAGGAAGACAAATGCTGATGTACTTGAGCAACTAATAGAATACCATGATTCTTGAAAGATGAAGTACATATTAATTCAAATGATTTGGCTTTCAGAAGATTATCCTAGTAGGTTAATTATTCCATTAAAGGTTAATGCATTATCATTCAATGCACTAATAAACATTTATAAAGTTGGGAATAACTAGGCCTTTGAAAAATTTATGAATTAAGCATAACAAATTCATAAATCGAATTCTTTTCTTGAAGATAGGTTTGAAACTGTTATATGAATAACTTAAAGTCCAACTAGTTCAAGAGTGAAACTAGACAGTTCAATCAATACATTGAATTCTAAAGATGAATATGTGAGGGATAGAAAATGTTTATTTTAAACAAATTTGAAGCATATCTGTTAGTCATTATACAACATTAACTTCCAATTTGAAACATCATTTGAATGCCCTCAAAGTATGAATATTTCAAAATGTTTGTTTGCATTTTCACAAAACAAGGTGAATCAAACCATTTTAGAATTGTACATTTCAAACACATGAAATCGAGAAAATAATGCACGAGATTAACTTTTGGTCCATTTAGCAATCTGAAAAACATTTTGAAAGACATAAATGATTGATTGCTAATGGAATGCAATAATGGACAGTTATTCATTACCCAAATATTAATCTCATATAAGCATAGAATAGGGTAAGAGTTAGATATCACCGTAATTCCCTTTGTCCTTGTAGAAGCTTGCTTGATTAAGGTAGATTGATGTAGACGTCTCCTTTCACCATTAACATCAAGCATAGCCTATTTTAGCTTCCTCAAGACTTGAATTATTTCTCTATGTTGCATTCTTGAGAGGCTTTTTCTTATCCTACAAAACCATATAAGTCTTTTTCTTTCTTGGTATCCAACCTTACTTGGATCCAATTAATGTTAGCTTGTAGGAACCAAAATTCACATGCTTTTAGGAATATGATCAATTCAATATAATTGAGCATAATGAACTAAACATGATTTTATGCATAAAGAGATATTTTCTTTTCAAATCATCATGTATGCATAAAGAATTAAGCTATTGAGTATTGCAATCTCTTTATAAACTTACTAAGTGGATTTTTAAGGGATAAAAAAAATGATTTCAAAATAGTTTGCAATGCTCATTTCTAAAGCTATAAAAGTAAAACCTCAATGAATATTCGCACCTTTGTGTCTATTATTTTTGAAATTAGTCTGCACACACAAGGCAATAGATGGACATTTTGGTACCCACTTATACTTGGGTCCTTCACATTAGTTTGAACCTTAGGGAAAACATAAGTTCCCTTTGGTACCCATTGATAGTTACCAACGGGTTTATCTCTTCTATCACTCCTATGAAAGCAAGATGAAGTACTATGTCCCTTTCGGTTACAGTAATTACAATGAGCAAATGGATTTGAGGTATGAACTGATTTCTGAAAATAATTTAAATAATATTTTCCACCATTTTTCTTTTTACCTTTCTTTTTATCAAAAGTAGGATTATATCCTATGCATGATCGGTCATTAGTAAACATTTGAGCTTTCAAAATAACATTTAGCATTTCACTACCTTTTGTGAATTTCTCAAGAGTTTTTGTAAGACACTCATTCTTTTTCTTCAAAATAAGGCATTCATCACAAATGTTATTTTCGGGGTAGAGATTTTCTACTTGCTTGTTCAAGAGTTGTATTCTTCTTTTTCAAAACAATATATTTTTCAGCAAGTTTTCAAACTCATTTTGAACAAGATTGTATTCAACAAACAATTCATCATAAGTGGGCTTTGCATCATTATCAGGGCAATTTGGGTAAACCGAATTTTCACAAGAAGTTGATGGTGAATTCTTTGTTTGTTGTTTAAGCGGTTTGTTTTCCTTTACGGTAGTAATAAGTTCTTTTGCAATCTTTTTGAATGCAGAATGTAAATCATTATATTCAGAAAGTAACTCATCATAAGTGGGTTCAGAATCACATACCTCTTTGTCGCTATTCGAATGTTCCTCTTCTGCAACCAAACATATATTTGTAATTTCTTCTTCTTCTATGCCGGAGATTCCTTCGTATGAAGTTTCTAAGACTTTCCTTATCTCCTTGGCGGTAGATAGATTGCGAGATGCGGGAATACTCCTTTTGGTGAGAGCAATTTCGGGTAATATTCCTTCCATGATCTTATCTCGGGATGTTAAGCCCAAGAGAAACGACTCGATACCAAATGAAAGCCGGAATATTACCAAGAGGGGGGGTGAATTGGGGATATTAAATTTTCTTGCAAGTTAAACAAAAATAGCAAAGGAGGAAGAAGGAGATGGACACAAGGCAATTTATCTTGGTTCGGTCCTAATCCTTGACCTACATCCAGTCCCAGACACACTCTGGGATTCTACTATCTTTCAAGAACAATTACACACTTTGTAAACGAAGGATGGTCCTCTCACTCTCAGACTCCACTCCCCCTTACAAGTTGTAATTGATACACCCGCTTGATTACACACTTTGTAACTCTTGGAGCAATTCCTCTCTTTTGAATAACACTCCCCCTTACAAGTTGCAATCAAATGACCCAGTCTCAAAGTCCCAATACTTTGAGTTCCTTACAAGAAATAGTAATAGATGAATGACTCTCTCTAAGAGCGAGATAAACATAAGCACGAAGAACAAGTGGTGACACAATCTCGAAAAGTATTCGAAAGTATTGCGAAAGTATTTGACAAGTATCTCGAAAGTATCACTCAAGAGATTAGCGAAACCAAGCTCGGGAGAGTATCTTTCTTTGATCGTTTGTTCTGCTGCATGTGTGTGTCTTCTTTGAGCCCCATGGCTTCATATTTATACTAGTTGGATGAAGGTGTCCGTTGAAGAACTCCACCGTTTGAATTCAAAAACATTCCATTATCTCTGCATAATCTAACTTCAATTCGTTTGAGGATTATTTGGCAATATCATAATGGTCATAATGTTAGCAACGAATTCGTTTTGCTGTGTATGAATTTCACTCGTCTTGCTTCATTATTCCTGCATCAATTTGTTGATAACTTCCATTTTGCGAGAGATATTCTCAAAACGCGTAAATCGAATTGCCCAATTTGATTCCTCATAATCCTGCACTTTAATATTAGTATTCACAAATCACGAGGTCAATGGTTAGGAATCAAATCATTAAAGAGTATATTAAATTGAATTGAATATCAAAATCATGATCTGATATCTTGACAGTGCGAACTGGTTTTCTCCGTCAATACTCGAGTATGTGAATATCATACTCGGGTATAACTTATCCTGTGTGAGTGTCTACTTTCGAAGATCATAACTTTCTGGTATGAACTCAGATTTGATCGGTTCAAGTCTTGTTGGAAATCTCTTTGAGTCTACTTTCAAATTGCACCGGTTTCACCTCAATTGGATTTCTAGTTTGTGAGATATACCCAAAACATTGAGCCTTGGTCAGGAATGTGACGGTGATGTCACTCTCATTTTCAAAAATTCATAGCTCTCTCATATGGCCTCTATTGGACTTGAATCTTGTGCGACTAGAACCGTTTGGATGTCTAGTTTCCAAAAAAATATGTTTCACCTTAATAAGATCTCTGGTTTGGGAGATATTGTCGATTGACCAAAGGTCGCCCGAAGCTGAACGTAAAACATTGATGCTTGATACTTGAGAATGGGAGCCTGATACTCGAGTATCAATGGGAATTAGAGGCAATTCATCCTGAAGCTCGTATTTGATCATTTTAACTTCGATTTGAGCCATTCCAACTTCCATGTCACCGTGGAGACTTGTAGAATCTAATTTAACAACTTGTATGATGATTTTATCATTTATCAAGTCTTCTTTCTTTCTTCTTCTCTTAATCATATTACGTTCTTCAAATATGTCCTCTTCTTCTTGAACTTGATATCTTCTTTAATTTATTCTTTCTAAAGTCTCTTATCTCCTTCTTGAGCTATAATTCAACTTGAACTAATCTACATTAAATATAGTAGTTAGTCAATATAAGAGATAAATATATCATACAATCTTTTTGCTCTTTAAGAATGACATCTATAAGACATCATCGAAACTAGTCGAACCCAACACATTCTGGGTGTCATAACCCGAGATTCATTAGTCCAATATGGGTGTCGTAACCCTGAATTCGTTTATCCAGTATGGGTGTCGTAACCCTGAATTCGTTTATCCATTCTGTTGCCCCCCAGACCGGTAGTTCAGGTCTTTGAGCTGCCGGGATGTGTTGATTTACCAACCCAGATCAGACTGTTCGTGATTTTCAGGATTGCTTGTGTGCTGACCCGAGATTCCGGGTTGAGATACTCTAACACCGAGATTCCGGGTTGAGATACTTGAACACCGAGATTCCGGTTTGATATATTTTAACCCCGAGATTTCGGGTTTATGATTTCTGAAAATGGGTTTGTTTACCCAGAATTCAATCATTTAAATAGACTTGGTGGCCGTAGCCGTCTTTAGACTGAGCCCGGATTTTAACTAGATTCGGTTTAACCGGGGTCCTCCTTCAAATTTACACGGAGCCGGGATCTTAACCTGATTTGGTGTAACCGGGGTCCGCCTTCAAATTTACACGGAGCCGGGATTTCAACCTGATTCGGTGTAACCGGGGTCCGTCTTCGTTCCCTTTCGTAGGGACGAAACTCCACAGTTTATCCAGGGTCCATTTAAGGAGCGCAGGATTACTGTATAAAATAGACTTGATGGTATTATCGTCGCAACATGATTTATGAAAATGGGTTTGTGTACCTCAGATTCATGCCTTGTTGAAAGAATTGATCATTTGGAGAAGTTTTGCATATATATACAACTATCACCATCTTCCAAATATATCCTTGCATATACTACGGGAAATATCCGTCCATCTTTCCTTCCAATAAATAAATTGGGTGCAGCATAGCAATGTAGTGGAGAAAGAGGTACGAACCCGAGGATATTTAATGATGTGCAGGCTTTAATTCTTGAAGATTGTCCCATGTTATTCCCAAGCATTTAATAAATTCAGGCCTTGCAAACAAAACAGGTGCCCATTCATATGCTTTGGGCTGAGAACGTATGATCACGCAAAAGTAGGGTGAGCCCCAATATTTAAAGATCTTCATTGAATTGGTAGTGGTTGAGATGCTAGAGGAAGTGGGGTTTCCAGACCATAACAGGTGGCATTGTAGCAGTTCCATCAGCAGTGACGGCAAAGGGAAAGCGAGCAATATATCTCAACTTTTGGCTTGCATTATGGCATGTTAAAACACTCCAAAAAGCAGGTGTTTCTACATAAGAACTTAGAGAATTGTTCTAATTTTCTCCAGAGTTTCTCTTAAAGAATTCATGTCGTTGTGCTTAAAATACAACACTATTCATGTCGATGCAGATGCTATCAGTGCCTTGACGTATGGATCAAACAGCAAGCATGTCATTAACGTTGCATCAGACTTCCTCGGTTGTATTACATCAGTGGTAGGAAAGAATATGAACCATTTTACAGAGAAGGATTTAAAATCAACTTGACAATCCTCTATGCAAATTATTCGCCAACCAATTCCATGCCACTTGTGAATATATCGGATAACGCACTCCCGTTATCGTAAGCTTTTGGAGTACTTGATAATACATGTTGGTTAGGGAAAAAAGAGTAGCTTCATCTCCTCAATTGTTTTTGGTAAATTTTCCTGCAAGAAATAATATCCTCGCATCGAATGAAGAACCATATTTGAGGAAGCTCATAATTGCTCCACCATCAGGCTTTAAGAAAATACATATCTTCCTTCGCCATAACCTCTTCAGGGACTAGAATAGGATCGGTGAAGAATCTCCACGAGTGGACCGGCAGATGACAATGTCTTGTAGATGTATTAGGCTTTAATTTCCTTTTCAACATTTCATATTGGACTGATACGAGCTTCTTGCACCTTTTTAAGCATTAAAAATGCATCTTCTTTTCTTTGGAATCGTAATTATGAAGGACAAAGAAACAACTTTCTTAAGTGAGATGCTTGCTTTATCTGTCGTGAAGAAATCTGCAGTTTCTCAGGTTGAGGCTATTTTCAAAGAATAAGAAACAAGGGAATCTGTTTCCTGCAAACGTCTCTGGAACTTATCCATAAAGCTTCATAATCTCTGACTTCAACTTGAAAGAAAATCAAGCTCTACTGCAGCAGGATGTTTTATTGAGATGTAGCTCCTTGCTCTATGTAGCCATGCCTTAGTAGAAGAAATTTTCCGTTCCAAATTCTTCACATCTTTCATGTAAATTGGAGGGCAACAAACTCTAGAATATAGAGATTCCAACTCTAACATTTTGGACATTTTGACAAAGCAATATTAACCTCCTGATTTAACAATCTGGGGCCTTATTTTTTACATAAACAATTGTGGAATCCCAGTTTCCAGTGTGCATGATTCAAGCCCACTTCATGCCATTTTAACATATTTATATATAATATAAACATGTATACTTTCCCCTGACTTCCTATCCAACAATGGATCCTACCACGTGAAAGCTAAGATAGGCTTATCAAGAATGAATGCTTTCCCGTGACTTCTCTAAAGCCATGAAGTGTGGCAACTTTACCAAAAATAAATAATAAGAAAAGCATACCTCTGCCATTTAACCTTCCACCATTTCTTTATTTTCTTTTCGTCTCGGGGAGCCCAACAAGGCCTTGCTTGGAGCATAGTTTTGCACATTACTTGACAACCACGACATTAATAGCGCATGAAATACGCTTTATGGGAAATCGGCTACCAATTCGTCCTGCTTCAAATCTTCCTGAATGGTTTCGTTTGGAACCAAGCTGAAATTATTTCTGATATACCTCCCATGAAACTACTACCGCAGAAGTTGTTACTGGGGTGCCAGAATTTGGCGTCGGTTGACGAAGATTAGAGAAGACTGGCAATTTTTGCAGACGGCATCAAAATTGGCCGAGTTCCATCGAGCAAGTAAAGGAGTCGAGTTTCAACTATGAAGTCAGGTTCCAGAGTACTGAATCCGAGTAAAGAAGCTGGATGGAAATACACCCCGAGTTCATATACCCCTAATACCGGGTTCATCACACAAGGCCGGATTCCTCACACCAGGCGAGGTTCCAGAGCATAACAACCGAGTAGAGTTCGCAAATCCGTCTGATTGTGATCTACAGTAGAAAACTCAGACAGGGACCTTCGACGAGGAGAAGCATGGTTAAGATCCAAATCGTTGCGAACGGAGGTAGGAGTAGCAATCGTAATGGCAATGCCATCACCTTTAAGCACCTGAGACACGAACATGGAGTAGAGAAACCAAGCTGGAATAATGCCGTGAGCATATAGTGTGGTGAGTAATTTTCTTTGAGGACCACACAGAACTTCCCCATGTGCTTTGACCGCATGTAGCCCTCATTTTTATAGAGGCAAAAGAGAGGAAACACGTCTTCCCTGCTATTGACGATTTCGCTTAGCTTGGATCCCAAATGTGAACCCGAGCCTACGAAAACGCTAGGAGCAAAACTTAGAATTGATTTCTAAGAAGAAGCAATAAGACAGAACGCCCTTGCTAGGGTTTCAGTTGGGATCGACTCAGGCAAGGGTCCCGTCAAATGCAACTGCTTCGCAAGAATCATCAAGCAATAATTCTTGAGGATCATGGATTCACTAAGCAGCACAATATTGACCATCTTTGGTCGTAGGAATCGAAATTTACGGATCCCCACAGACGGCGCCACTGTTCTGGTGTAGAACACAGATGTCTAGCCCTGAGGGGCTAGTATGTTGATATTGGTTAGGACTTGACCTAGGAGCGATGCCTAGGGCCTACGTACCTTGTAGAGAGGGATCAAAGTCCACGTAGTTCGATGATACTTGGAGGCGTTTAGCCAAAGGGGGTGGTGTGTGTGCTCTGTGTAGGCAGTATGTAAATAGCCAGGGAGTAGAAGATGTATACCTTTAGGGTTTAACTCCTATTTATAGAGTGTACCTTAGGGTTAGGGTTTGAACCTGTGGGCCTCTGTGCCTCCAAGCCCAAGTGACGTGACGTCATATCTGTGCCACGTGGATTGCCCCTTGTTGGGCCATATATTGAATATGGGCCTTATGCAGGTCTGTAATAGTACTGAATGGTACTAAAAAGATACTTCAGAATACTAAATGATACTGAAAAAAAAAACCTCATGATCTTAAAAAATTATTTTAGGAGCTTGAAAAAATTTCCTGAAATATATTTTTAATATCATTCAGTACCTAAAATATTTTTTTCAATGTCTTAAAATAATTTTTCAAGATCATGAGGTTTTTTTAGTACCGTTTAGTATCCTAAAGTATATTTTTTGTACCATTTAGAACCCTAAAATAATTTTTCAAGATCATAAAATATTTTTTTCCAGTACTAGTAAGTATCTTTTTAGTATTATTCAGTGTCCTAATCTTTTATTTTTTAAAGAAGGAACTTGCTCATTATTTTGAAACAAAACGGTGTTGTTTTATGTATTGGAGCGCAGCGGATGAAACCGTGCAGCGGACCAAAGCCGCATCAAGGAAAAACTATACCTAAAAGACGTGAATTTAAGGGGTAAATATTAAATTGAACCATTATAAAAATTAGGGTTAAGGTACAAATTTGCCAACAAACTATTACCCGAGGAGCATCTAGCATAAAAAACAATTGAGGTTACCAAAATTACCAATAAACAATTAAAAATTGAAAAAAAAAGTATCAAATAACTATTAAAACAAACAACTATCACAATTACGTTAAAATATGAGGCACTGGCGTAGGACGGTGGCAGAGACGCTGGAAAAAAGAACAGTTAAGCCTTCTTGTTAGATAAGGCAAACACCAACAAAGATGGGACCCATGCGAGCAAGAGCTGTGGACCGCTGGATTTGGTTTCGGTGCGTGGTTCTCGTTCTTAAGTTACATACGGACCTTGATGAGTTCATGAGAGTGAGTGGAACACCCAACAACAATGGAAGCTTTGAAGATGCCGACGTCACCGACACTGTGTTAGTCAATGGAAGACGGAGACACCAAGACAGTGACGGAGTAATAGTTCGTTGGCCAATTTGCCCCTTATTGTATTTTTTTTTCACTTTTTAATCATTGATTGGTAATTTTGGTACCCTAAATTGTTTTTTGTGCCAGATGCTCATCGGATAATAGTTTATTGGCAAATCTGCACCTTAACCCTAAAAATTATATAATTCTAATTATTGTCCAGAATTGATATATGTATATATATATATATTGAAGTAATTTTAATACTGATTTTTAATATGATAAAAAAATGTAAAAATTACAAATAATTTCAATCAATGAACATACTTCTTTTATTGTCATTAAATGAAAAAATAAATATATTATCCCTTTAAAGATTAAAATATACAGTAACATAAATTAATTTTATGTACTAGTATTATTAATAAAATTTATGAAAAGGATAATGTAATTCTTTAAAGATATTTGTATATCATGTAATAGACCCATCAATAAAAGAAATTATTCCCGAGACCCGCAACAATCCAATCCAACCCAGTTGCTGCTATATATTCCCATATTCTTCTTTCTCAATGATATTTGTTCTCATTTCTTTGGATTCGATCCCTAATCATAATTTCAGAGTTCTCATTTCTTCGCATTCGATTCTTAATCAGAATTTCAGAATGAAAACGTCGAACTTATAGGTCCTCCCTATCCTTCTTCTCCATTATTATTTCTATTG
>JAMWYP010000942.1:0-16403 GCA_025563575.1 Acacia pycnantha | reverse complement strand
TGCGTCCATAATGATCACCTACGTCACTCGGCGGTGGAATGGGAGGTGATAAAGCAGGAAATCTGGACCATGCCCATATCTGCAATAACAACAAACAACCGCCCATGTCTTTAGCGTTCGCTGATGTGGCCTGACATAGCTCGCGAAATAGAATGGCTAGTACAGCTGATCCCCAGCTGTACGTAGCAGTCTCCGAAAGGTCACCATCCAGTAATTGTATATATCGGCAAGGGACCTCTGCGCTGGACTTGTTACACAATAAAAATCCACCGAATAGGCGCATGAGGTAAGCACGTGTGTACACAAGCTGCTCCTCAACGCACTGAGTGCTCGTCCCAATGGCCTCAATAATGGTCAAACCAGCTCAGCTTGATGTTTCCGCCAATCAAAGCAGCTGGGAGTGGAGTCCGACCCATGTGTTGTGTATAATTGCTGCCCAGTTGCCATGCATCTGACTAGAAACTACTCGACCCTCAGTGGACAAACCTAAAATGCCCTCTACATCCTGTAGGGTAATAGTCATCTCACCAACCGGCATATGGAAGGTGTGAGTCTCCGGCCTCCACCTCTCAACCAAAGCAGAAATTAGGTATTTGTCAATCTGCACCAACGTAAAAGTAGCGAACAAATGTGTAAGGGCCTTATATTATCTGTATCATGTACAAACAACTAAATGCATATAATTAATTACATAAACAATTTTACAACATACCGGCAGTCTCTTCATGCGACAAACGTGCCAGAAACCTGCACGCATAAGGTGCTGCTGCAAATCTAGTGGGAGCTGATATGGGTTATGAACATCTGACAAAGACCCCTGTGAGGCTCGCCTCACCCTCAAAAAATTGCAATCTCCTGTATTTCACACAACTTGTGATCGGTGTGACAGTTGCACCTCCTTACTAAGAACTCCCGGGGGCGGTGGTCATGATCTATTTGACTAATAAATTTTTACAAGAACACAGCACATTATTAAGTTACTAATTCATTTCACATTATTGTTTTATTAATTCACAAATTTCTTATTCTCAAATTTACCTAATAATAATATTTTAAATTTTATCCATCAAATTATTATTTAACAAAATATGAAATAATTAGTCATATACCTTTACTAATAATTAACATACAAGCTAAATAATTAATTCACTAATTCATTAATTTACTAATAATTAACATACAAACTAAATAATTAATTCACTAATTAATAAATTTACTAATTACTATTCTCACAAATTTCTTATTCTCAAATTTACCTAATAATAATATTTTAAATTTTATCCATCAAATTATTATTTAACAAAATATGAAATAATTAGTCATCTACCTTTTTATAATTAACATACAAGCTAAATAATTAATTCACTAATTCATTAATTTACTAATAATTAACATACAAACTAAATAATTAATTCACTAATTAATAAATTTACTAATTACTATTCTCACAAATTTCTTATTCTCAAATTTACCTAATAATAATATTTTAAATTTTATCCATCAAATTATTATTTAACAAAATATGAAATAATTAGTCATCTACCTTTTTATAATTAACATACAAGCTAAATAATTAATTTAAACTAATTCATTAATTTACTAATAATTAACATACAAACTAAATAATTAATTCACTAATTAATAAATTTACTAATTAGTCATGTATTAAGGTTAATAATACATTGCAAATTTTTTAATTTCCTAAATTAATAATTATAATTATTATTTACTCATTTTTATTATTTATAATTATTAAGCCAACATAATAAATAAATGTATATAATTCAAAGTTAAATCAAATTATTAAATAACAAAAGTAAAATATTAAATGTTACCTGAAAGAGTAAGATAGACAATTTGAGCCTTTTTGTTCCTTCCAATGATTCTCTAGATCTCAAAGTTTCTCAGCCTCTCTCAGTGTTTTTTGAGCTTCAGGAAAGGATGGAATGAGATGGAGAAGGATGAGGAGGTGTATGTGTGTGTGAATGTCCGGTGAGGGTGAATGAATTAAAGAAGAAGACAGATGTGTGGTGTTGATGAGGGAAAGGGAGGGGGAACGAGTTGAAGTTGAGGATGAAGGAGAGAGTGAACGGAGGAATGGAAGAGTGAAAAGGGGGTGGGGGCGCAGGTGAGGGAGTGAATGAGAGAAAGATTGGAGGAAGGAGTGTGAGAGTGTGGTGTTGATGAGGGAAAGGGAGGGTGAACGAGTTGAAGTTGTAGATGAAGGAGATGAAGGAGAGAGTGAACGGAGGTGGAAGAGTGAAAAGGGGGTGGGGGGCGAAGGAGTGTGAGAGACATGTGGGGGGGGATCTGCGGACACATGTGGGGTCAAAACTGCGGGTGGGCGAGTCGACGCACCCGCAGGTGGTGCAAAGACGCCACTACAACCTGGCGTGCAAAGTCTCACGCCACCGGTGTGGCGTGAGAAAATCTCATGGCGGCGGTGGCGTGAGACAGTCTCACGCCACTGCTGCCGTGAGGACAGGCAACGCCACGCCGTAGTGGCGTGGGACCCTCTCACGCCACTACTGGCGTGATCATTAGTCTGGGAAATAGTTTCAACAGTGCAGTAATCCGGTATTTTTTTATTTAAATAGTAATTTTCTGGTAAAAATCCCTTTTTGTTATGATGAATATTTGGAATACGTTCTTGTCTTTTCATATTTTTAAAGTTCTTTATCTATCTTTTTCCCTAAACAATTTGCCCTTTGATAATAATTAATAACCGTTTAATTATTTATTCAACACTTAATAACTCCACCGATTGAATTCCTCTTCCCTCAACTTTTGGAATTTTGCATTTTTAACTTTAACCCAAAACTCCATCGATTCATCTCCTCTTCCGGGCGTTACACCTTTCACCTCCCTCACTTAATTTATCAATTAATAATAATTATTAATAGTTAATACATATGGTAACAAGCAAACTCTTATAAGTCGTCACATTTACACCGATATGTCCATGTTCAGCCTTCTCTCCTTTACCAACCATACACGCATTGAATGACTCGGCAAGATTTGTTGTTATATAATCCCATTGTTTAAATGAAAACTGATTTAAAGCACACCTATCAATGTCTCCATGATTCACAAGACAATCTAATAGTTGTGGAGAGAAATCTCTCATATGGTCTATAGCATCATTGAAGTCATTTTCAACCCTTGCATATGCAATATTATCAAGATACTTTAGTGCATCATCCTTGCTCTAGGAACTTGTCCTTCTCTTTCCTTTGTTTATTTTCATTAATTTAGCACTAAAGTTTTCCTTCACATGCCGATAGTAAAATGCATGCCTCTCACAATTGAATATTACTTGCACAACTCCTATTATAGCATTGTGATGGTATGAAACTATGATAATCTCAATTAACCCTATTATCTTTTTAACCATGTATAAAACCATCTCTAGTCCTCCCAATGTCTCCCCCTTCACAATTGCAATTGCAAATGGAAACAACTCATTGTCCACATTGTAACATCCTTCCAAAATTACCATTTAAATAATTATTTTATACCTAAACATATTTAAGTCCGGTCAAAATAAATTATTTCACGTTAAACACCATATCAACAAGCTCGTTCTTAACTATAAGTTCTAGTTTGCAACAAAATACTCAAATTATGAAACGTACCAAAAAGGCCCTAAAGTTTGGCAATATACATTAGACTATATTCATGTAACAAAAAGAGACATACAAGATTGATAGCTCAGATCAAGTCTCAGATGTCTTCTTCCCCTTAGTATCCGTGCTTGAATTCTCGCCTGAAAAAATAAATAATGACCGGGTGAGTCACGAGGACTCAGTAACCACATAACCAATTTAACAAGTATACAAGGAATGATTACAAGATAGTTAAGTGGGCCAATTATGCCTTCATATATCAATAAGTCTGAGTAGTTTACCAAACCGTTTAATAGTTCAAATTATTCAATATGCATGTAACTCCCTCAACCATCCTTATAACCGCTGACAGAACCCATGGGCTATAATATAATCCTTTGATGAGATTGCACTAAACTCACCAATGATAAGGTGTAGCCCGGCCAAGGGCTACATAAATCATATCGGACCATGGCTTCCCTTTCTTTCGAATATAGAAGAAAGGTGTCAGCATCCCAAGGGCTAACTCTAATCTTGGCCAAAGGATAAGGATGATACCAAGGGCCCCGAAAATGTCAAAGCCATCCACTGTGCGCTCAATGGTGGCTATACCACGTGGTATAAAATCAATATCCTACCATCACATATCATCTCAATCCAGTACACCTCAATATGCAGTGCAATATTACAATTTCAACATCAACAATTTATACTTTCATTCAATATTCAACACCATGCATAAACTTTCATAATTACAATATAAACAATTTAATCATAACAATATAAGCAATTTATGCCCACTTAACTAAAAGTTTACCCTCAAACAAATATCTCACACATGTACACATTTTCATATGCAACAAACTATAATATATTCATATCATTTAAATATATGAGCATATACTTATAATCACCTCAACAAGTATACAAGATAAAGTGGAAAGTGTTGTAACATCCCGTTTTCATAAGCTGTATAATTTTTTTTTTCAAAACATCATTTCAAAATCATCAGAGTAGAGCAACAGAGCGATTGAGTAACTGATATGTATATATAAAACGCCGTAAGTCTGGCTGGTTACAACAGCGGTACAGTAACCGCGTGGTTCAAAAGTGATGTACAACAACAAAAGGAAGGCTTCCGCCGGAACATCGAAAGGAAGTCTTCAGCCGAGTCTCTACGCGGCCTGCTTGTCTTTATCCTCGGTCCTTGGACCTCCCGACCCTGAAGCTATATGGAGAGCTGAGGTCCATTGCAATCGGAGCCCAGGTAACGGTTAACCTCATATTTACATATACAGTATATGGACTACAGACAAACACAACATCAACAGTATAAGAACACATAGTACAAGCATCTCCAAAACATAAGTACCACAGCGCACATAGGCCCCTGCGGCGTAACCCCGCGCACCTAGGCCCCTGAACCACAGCGGCACCTAGGCCTCTGACAATCGTATCCTGGCAGCACCTAGGCCACTAACAAGCGTATCCCAATACCCAGCAACCATAACAACAGTACATAAACATACAATACACATAGCACATACACACATACTATAAATATCAGAGTTAGGGTTACTAGTACGCGAACGTACCTTCGTTGACGGTAATCGGTACTTCTGACGGAAACGGAAAAATGGCACGTTGACGGACATACGACGTTCGTGATTACAGATATCCTATAAGGATAATATCACATTCTATTAACATTTGACATCATAATGGGCATTTTGGGCATAAATGACCATTTTGCCCGATGCCCCTAATCGAGAATTTCGCAAGACTCTTTACTTTGACTCTAATCTTCCAAAATTTTGCCATAACTCCGATCCCATCATGATTTTCGAAATTAATGACTAAAATACCCCTAACATATGATATCCAATCATACTTGGAAGATTAAAGATCAAAACAACAACTACACTAAGAACTACTGAAAGAACTACGGAAGCTTAAGACTAAGGACCGAAGAACTTACTCAGAGCTTCGCTGCGAATTTCCCCGGACTCCTCCTCTTCCTTGCTGCTCTAAGAATTCGAAATGTTGGAAAGGATTTTGATGTGAGTTTTGAAGAGGAAATGCATGCCTATTTATAGGAGAAAATTGTGCCAAACTTGGTAATTTTTCCTTCAAAACTTAGTAATTTTCCCTTCATTCTTAACCATGGAAACTAGGCTTTCTAGAAGGTGATTTCTTGGCCAACAACACTCAAAACTGACCTGCTCCCCCCATGAGTCATCCTACTTTGCTTTTGCTTCTTGCCTCCGGCCCGAACAAATTCCCCGATCGGTGTCTGAATCGCGTAATCTTGTAAAATCTCAAAAATCAGGAATCACAACTTTGAAGTTCTTTTCTTACTCATTAGAAATGTCTGGGTTAACTAAATTTTTGATCCCTTTCAGGTCTTCTCCGGTCCTGCCGAAGATTTACGGAAAAACGTGTCGGTTACGGAAATAACTTCCGGAATTATCAACTTCGGGACAAAAATTCACTGATCCATAATTTGTCCAGTTGATTACCAACTCATCCCCAGATATTGAGTTATGCTTTATTTTCTATAGGTTTTCATTTCCTCAACTGCTCCTTTGTCCTTTTCGTCTTATTCCCTTATTGTTAGTCGGTTTGGAAATGACTTCGGAGACGACTCACTCCGAGATAAAAATTCACTTGTCTATAAAATACTCGACCTTAGAAACCTTATTCATGGTTCTCTAGATAGGATTTAATCTCTACCGGTGGTCATTTATCCTATTTGCTTTTTCAACAGAATATTCCATAGAATATTCCATAGTATATTCCTTAGAATATTCTTCACCAATTTTTATCCATTTGAGCTCAAAATTCTGGTCAACAATTCTGGTCTTTTTTTAATTATTTTCTTTTTTTAATTAATTAATTTAATTAATAATATATATTTTTTAATTATTTAATAATTATTTTTCATAATTTTTCCACAAAGTTTCTTATTGGTCCATACTTTGATTTAGGCTTAAAATTACTTAATCTTACCAATTTTTCTTCATATTTTCCCATTAATTAGAAAATATATTTTATGCTAATTTTAGCCATAAACCACTAATTATAGGGTTTTACATAATTTATCATGATCATTCCTTTGCTCATGCTTACATAATTAGCCAATAATTATCTATTTAATCCCTCACTAATTTTTGATAATTTTCTTATTTATAATTAATCATTATCTCACCAACTTTTTACTGATATTGATATTTTACGCTCCAAGTAAAATATTAAAAATCATGGGGTCAATTATGGCCCCACAATACTTTTTGATTTTTCTCCTTTAATTATTCCAAGGTAATAATTTAATAAATTACCTAAATTAGGGACAATATTCTTCCCTATTTCAAATAAATATTTACTTGCCTCTTTATAATTTTCACAGGGTATTTTATAACCCATAAATATTTCAGGGACCTATTTGCAAACTTTCAAACGTTTTAAGGACCTAACTGCACATTATCTAATTTCAAGAGAAATTACCCTGATAACAAGATAAATTCAATACAAGGTGTTTGAGACCTCATATTCACCTATTTTTACTAGGCATTATCAACTGAGATTTTTAGGGTTTTACAAGTGTTAGTTCCCTAATGGTGTTTTGATGATGATTAACCATTGTAAACAATATAAAACCTATGATCCAAGCAAAATGTTTTTAACTCAGTTGAATTATGGGATCATATCAGTTGAAGCTCACTACAGTCAGATTGACTCGAGCCAAGTCTTAATGACTCGAGTCAATCCCTTTGCATATATAGCAAAATTGGCATATTGACTCGAGCCACCAAAAGTTAGACTCGAGTTTTGGACTAGACTCAAGCCAGCATATTCTGTGACTCGAGTCAATTGTCTAAGAACTTAAAATGATTTCAAAATTATATTTCGCTTGACTCGAGCTAGAGAAAAGTGACTCAGTCGATCTTGACCGTTATATTTAAAAATGAATTTGACTTGAGCCATCACTAATTACCTCGACTCAGAAGGGTCTCTTTCGAAAACTACTCAAAGTACTTTATTGCATCTGACTTGAGCCATGATAAAACTGCCTCGAGTTGTGACTTTGACTCAAGCCATATGTTTTCTTCCTCGAGTTGAAGAACCTTTAGAGTTAAGTGATTAATTGAAAATTGACTCGAGCCACAATTTATGTACCTCGAGTTAGATCCTTAACTCGAGCCAAGGTAAGTTGACTCGAGTCTGATACATTGATTAATCTCTTCTCTACGTTTTCAAAATCAAGTTGACTTGAGTCAGAAAATAATTGACTCGAGCCAGATGGTCTCTAGTTTTGAAAAACTTCGTGTTCGAATCTTCCAACTCTCTAAGATTATTTTTAGACTCTTCATATCATCTATCATTATTATTCTTAACTATGTTTGACCAGTTTGCTAATGAGTTCCAGATGATTATAGTATGGATTAACGATGTTATTGGATAAAGCAATCCTATGTGTCAGAGCATTAAATGCGCTTACCCGTTCAAGATGCATTCTCAACAACCAAACCTCTGAGCAGACGAAAGACGTTTCTGGCAAGATATTATTCATTCTTATTGTTGTGCCTCAACAGTCGGAATAAAAGAATTAAAGAATATTGAAGACGTTGATTACAGAGCATTAATGGTTCAATGCTTCATCTCTCTAACGGACATATTGAAGAGTCTCAACAGACAAATCATCAAGCTTCTCAACGGTCTTAAATGCCATCGACTATAAATATCAGAAGCATTCAATTAGCCACCTACCGAAAACGTTGTGCAATCAATTCGACTCAAGTACAATTTACTGTTTCATTAATTAATATCTTCGAATATTATTTCTGTGTATCTCAGTGTTCATCATTTTATCTGCTCTGCAAGAAAGTTAAACACTTATCAATTTATTGTTCATTAGTCAAATCTTAAGGTTGTGGAACCTTAAGTGTGGGTGTACAATTACAGCTTATAAGGGGGAGTGAGTCCTAGTGTGAGAGGATCATCCGAGTACTAAGTGTGTAATTGTAACAATCATTGAGTTAGTGAAAAATCCCAAGGTGCTTGGGGACTGGACGTAGGTCGTGGAATTAGACCGAACCAGTATAATCTCCTGTGTTCATTTTCTCTTTAACTCTATCTTTGTGTTCTCCAACGAAAAGTATTTGAAAACACCTATTGACCCCCCCTTTAGGTGATATTCCACCTTCAGAAAGTGGTTACCTCAAATTCTTGACACAAAACTAAGCCTGAGAGAAATAAAGTCCACTCTAAAAATAAATATATAATTATACGTTAATAAAATTAACAAAAATAACCACTAGTACAATAATAGATAATTAATTAAACTATTATCTCAAACTCCAATTTTTTCAACTTAATACTAACTTTTATAAGTATAAATTAATTTATTAAACAAATCCCCAAACCTTCAATAATCAAAATCATATCAACTCTAATTTAAAATCCCAAATCATAATTTCATATAGTTCAAGATTTAGCAAAAATAACCGATTAAACCTTTTATAATACCTCTTGTAATCCAACTAAATGCTTAAATCCTCATTTAATCGGTAAAAATATACTATATGACATAAATCCTAAATTCCTTTAAATAGAAAATAAATTCAAATTTCCACAGAAACCAACTAACAAATCTAAACCGATTAAAGTTATTTATTAATCATACTTTACATATATATAGTCTTCTATTATCAAAACTCAAAACTTTACCAATATTCTAATTCCAAAATTTTCAATAATCAATACTATATTATCCTCATTAGAAAGAGAAAAATACGTAGAATAACTTTCATGAAGAAATTTTATTGAAAAAAAAAATTAATTTAATTACTTAAATGATCTTATAAAATAAATAACATACCTTAAAAACTCATATAGGCTCTCTTTCTTTCTCTTTTCTCTCCTTCCTTCCCTTTTTCTTTCCTTCCTTCTCTTTTCTCACCACTCTCCCTGTCTCTCCAGATCTCACACACTATCACACATACACGATTCACTAAACACACACACACCCCTATATATATGCAATAGAGGCGGTGGGGAGCAAGACGTTTGGATTTTTTTTTAAATATAATTCCCTCTGCCACACACGGTGACAGGAAAGCTGCCACCTGCCCAAATGGTGGCAGCGTACCTGCCACAAATATTTATACATAATAATAATAATAATATTCTTTTTTTTTCAAATTTTTATTTTTAAGAATATTACAATCCTCCCCACCTAAATAGAATTTTGTCCCCAAAATTCCATTCCAGTAAATTCTACATATTTAGTCAAATAGATGAGGATAAAATTGTCACATCTTCTCTTTAGTCTCCCAAGTAGCATCTCCAGGAGCCATCCCCTTCATATGACTTTTACAAGTCGAATAGTCTTGTTCCATAGTTGTTTTTCCTTCACATCTGCTATTCGTTTTGGTTTAGTTCGATAAGTCAAATTCTCTCGAAGTTCAACTTTTTTCGATGATGTGCGAGGGATCGAGCTGGTATTTCTTCAATTGCGACATGTGAAACTCATCATGAACTCCCGTCAACTATGCTGGTAAGGTGATTTGATATGCTACTTCACCAACTCTTGCAAGAACCTCATATGGACCCATGTACCTTGGACTCAATTTCTTGGCTTTAATAGATCTTACAATGCCTGTCATTGGTGTGACACGGAAAAACACATGATCGCCAACCTGAAATTCCAAGGGTCGTCGTCGTCGATCTGCATAACTCTTATGCCTACTTCGAGTCGTCAATAACTTATTCTTAATCATTTCTATTTTCTCTGTGGTTTGATCCACAAAATCTAAGCCTATGATCGTCCTTTCACTTAACTATGTCCAACACAGTGGTGATCTACATTTCCTACCATATAATGCCTCATAAGGCACCATCTGAATGCTTGAATGGTAGTTGTTATTATAAGCAAATTCGGCTAATGGAAAATTATTGTCCCAACTGTCTTTCAACTCAATAGCACAAGCTCTCAACATATCTTCCAAGGTCGGATAGTCCTCTCGGTCTGCCCGTCGGTTTGCAAATGATAAGTTGTGCTATATTTCAACCTCGAACCCATAGCTTGGTGTAAAGCTCTCAAAACATTTGATGTAAACCTCAAATCTCTATAAGAGATAGTGCTTTTCGGCACTCCATGTAATCTGACGATCTCGTTTACATATAGATGAGCAAGTTGTTCCATGGTATGATCAGCTTGAATAGGCAAGAAATGAGCGGACTTGGTTAGGCAATCAACTATAACCCAAATGACATTATGATTCCTAGGTGTCATCGGCAATCCCATAATGAAATCCATAGATATACTATCCTACTTCCATGTTGGCACATCCAAACTCTGCAATAGCCCTAGTGGCTTCTGATGTTCGATCTTGATCTTCTGGCAAGTTAAGTAGCAGGAGACAAATCTTGTCACATCTCTCTTCATACCAGGCCACCAATAATTTCACTTTAAATCATTGTACATTTTGTTGATCCCTGGATGGATGGTGTATTTACTCCGATGCGCTTCCTCCAAGATGCAAGTCTTAACTTTTTCATCATTAGGGATATAAAGCCTCCATTTAAATCTCAGGATACCATCATCACCTACTTCATAATCATTGACTTATCCTTTCTCCAATTCTTCCCTAATCTTCAACAAATATTCATCCTTTAACTGAGCTATCTTTATCTCCTTCCAGAATTCATTCTCAATTCGCACAAACTGCATCATAACTTCCTTATCAATTAGAAAATATGTGTCCTTCAACCTTTCTAACCAATGGTTCTCATAAAGGATCAAGTGAAACACATGAACAACTTTTCTGCTAAACGCATCTGCTACAACATTGTCTTTATCAGGATGATATTTTAGTTCAAAATCATCATCTTTTAGAAACTCTATCCATTTCCACTACCTATTGTTAAGCTCCTTTTGGTACGATCCACGAGATACTTCAAACTCTTATGATCACTAAAAATTTCAAATCGTGAACCATAGAGGTAATGTCTCCAGATCTTTAGTGTAAATACGACTATTGTCTGTAATATCCCGAATCTTGGACCATGAGAATTGAGAATAATCCTAAAGTAGGCAGACGACTAAGCCCGGTTCGGGAGGAGTCACAAGGATGACGAGAAATAGGAAACTATGTGAAAGGAGATATTTTGAGGGCATTTTGGTCATTTCACAAAAAGACACATAAGCTTTTGCTTATGTCATCAAAATGACATCACAATCTTGCACAAGAAGCTTCAAATTCGTGCAAAACAAGGAGGAGAGAGAAAAGTCAACAAAACTTGCAAAATAAGCCAAGTTAAGAGGATATTTTGCAATGGTACTTTGGTCATTTGGTTTGGGGGATTTTTAAGTTCCCTCTTGACATATTCTAAGACATTTTGCACTCCTGTTTGCATGAGTATTTTGACCAAGAGCTCAAGGACCATAGAAATTAAAGTGATAGCGCAGAAGGGCACAAAAACACCTATAAGGTGTTAATTGGTTAGTAAAAATGTGATTTAACTATGCCCTAAGGTATGGGACAGTTAGCTGAGCAAAAATGTGCTAAAATAGGTATGCACATGACATTTTCTGGATTGGTAAGGATTTTCTGCGTTTTTGGAGGAGATAGGAATGAAAAGTTAGTGTAATTATTACCTGAGGACACGTGTCACTGCAGGATTGGAAGGTAAAAAGTAAGTAATGATTACAGGGGGTAGAAAAGTCATATCCTTACCCCTTAAGTAGTCAATTTCGTCCACATGGAGAGAGAGATAATGAGACAAATGTGGGGCCATATTGGGAAGTGAAAAGGTGTCTCATATGTATGTCCAATTAGGGGAGAATATCTAGAAAATTTGAAGAAAAGTACAAAAAGGAAGCACATTTGTTACCAGCGGGGCTCGATAGGGGCCGGTAGGCAAAAACTGGACTGATAAAGTGGGAAAAAGAGAATTAAATGCAAGGGATCATATTTTTGGGCCCCAAGAGGCACCACCTAGCCCTAGGAAACATCTAGAGAGCTTGGGGAAAATAAAAGAATAATAAAGAAGTTCCGGGCCAAAACTGGTAATATTCATAAATTATGGGCCAAAATAGGTAATTTTTCCCATTTGAGAAGATAAAATCTGACCAGAATTAAGGGGGATGCGCCACCTGTCCTGTCCCTAGAGTATTCTGGAATTTCTGGGGAATTAAGCCAAAAAGCCAGATGAATTTTACTAATTATTGGACAGGAATTTACCACAGTTATTCGGGACTATTCAGATTGTTTTACAATTATTAAAAGATCAACACACTCTCTCTTTTTCTTGGCTATGGGAGCACGAAATTTCCAGAGGAAAGGGAGAGAGAGATCTGCAAAAACTCCATAGCCAAGATCAAGCTCCAAGTTCCAAGGATCATCAACCGAACTTCTGATTCAGGTAAACAATGAAAACCCGAACCTTTACAACTTGAACTTGTGGTTTTCGTTCAAGGGGTTAGGGCTTGGTGTTACAATATTATTTTGGTTTTTTTTATCATCTCAAAGTTTTCAAAACGTTATTTTTTATGGGGTTAAGCTATGATTTAAGTTTCCGAACTCAAAATCACCGAAAAACCTTAAGAATAAGCTTGCTGCCAATTCTGGAATTCTGGGGCAGTGACGTTTCAACTCGGTTTTAAAAATAGTAAATGAACTCGGTTTTGGATGAAATTTTACAGACATAAATTAAAAATACTAAGGTTCACCATGATGTATAATTTTGTGTTATTTGGATTTGTCTACTTGGAGAAATAAATTGTTGAAAATCGCCCAGAAAGTTACAGGATATTTCTGACCTGCGAGTAAGGATTGGGATGTGTAACTATATATAGTTTGTTTTGGGCTCTGGACGTATTTTTAAAATAAACTAGACATCCTAATGGTTCATATGGAGCTGGTTTCATGTAAATATGATTTTTTTCGAATTTATTAAAAATCAGTGAATTTGGGCCAAAATCACTGGATTTTCTGGAAATTAAAAAGGAGCTCGGTTTTGAAGGAAAATGTAAGGGTATTTTTGGAAAGTGCTAAAATAAGGTATTTTGATGTTATTCAGGGTTAACGCATACTTGGGAAAGCTACCAGGCACGATAAAATATTAAGGCAGAATAAACCCCACAGGTAGTAACCACTTTACTCAGACACTTTTATGTGTTTGTTGTATGTGTTGCTTGCCATATGTGTTTTGCCAAATATGCATACAGAGCATGTTAGTGATTGTGTTCCTAGTGCTGAGGATGCCTGACGGGGTCTGCCTTGAGTGGCGATCCAACAGAGTCGAGCTTGTGATTCCGGTAATTCGGGGTCTGCCTTGATGAGGCGGCTCAACGGTGCGAAGACAGGTTATTGTGTATTTTTCTGTTTGCATATGTGGTGTATTTGGCATATTATCTGTGTTTACACATTTGACATGGTTGCATGCATACACCTTACACATTTAGTGCATGAGTATTGATGGTTACTCTGGGGGCCATTATTGGACTCCAGACGCTTCTGTAGTTACAGGGAGTCGTGCCTGAAGATTGAAGAGTCTTTTTGGAAAGGTAGGGCATTACAGTGCAGTTGAAGAATAGGGAATGCCCTATTATACTTTGTACTTATATTTTGAGGATGACTGTATATATTTTGGTATTTATTTTGGATGACTGTACCCTTAACCCTTCGGGGACTTTTACTTTTTGCTTATTTCACTTTTACCAGTACAGTAGATTGTCCAAACCGGTTATATGCTCTATTGCGCTCACTCTGATACATGTTAAATGGATCTAATAACGATAGGAAGGTAACTAATAAAAGGAATCCCTCTAACCCGCCACCCGAAAGGGCGAGGCCGGTAGGGGTGTACCACTGCCAACTCTAGGTCATGGGTTGGATAATTCTCTTCGTGTGGCCTCAACTATCTTGAAGCATAAGCAACAACTTTTCCTTCTTGCATCAACACGCATCCCAAACCCTTTAAATACGCATCAGTGTACAGGATGTTGGATATGCTTAGTTTTGATGATGACAAATATGCTTATCAATATCAAGAGCAAAAAGTTTGCATACTACATTTATCTTCTACTCTGACTAATTCTTATATTTAATGTAGATGTGAAATTTAATAATGTAGAATGATCAAGAGAGGAGATTGAAGAAGGAAGAAATTGTAGAGAATGATGAGTCCAAGTTGAATTATGGAGAATGATCAAGAGAAGAGAATAAAGAAAGCGTTGAATTATGGAAAATGAACAAGAGAAGAGAAGATAGAAAGAAGAACTTGCTGAATGGAATAAGAATATCATTATTCAAGTTCTTAGATTAATATTAGAAGTCTCCACGATCATATGGGAGTTAGAATGACTCAAATCGGAGTTAAAACAAGAAAAATCAAGCTCCAGGAAGTCAAAACTCGAGCCAGGAAGTCAAAACTGTTGGAAATTATGCCCTAGGGGCAGATCATTGTACTTTAACATTATTATTAATTAAAGTATTCTTCATTTAGTTATCATTTCATTTGCATGTTTATAGTGATAACTGTATCCTTGGATATATCTTATAGATTATCCTAAATGTCCCTGGTCGGTCATTTACGCGGGAGTAAAGATGAAATAAGACCAGTATGACTTTGATGAGTATGGAGGTACAAATCAAAGTCATAGGCACTTGTAAGAGTACAAGGTGCTGGACCGACCCACTATAAGAAAGTTACATGGATTTAGTCATAAGCTTTTCTCATGTATAACCACGTCACAATGCCCTTTGACCTCAGATCATCATGGATTCCTACATGATTATATCATTATTTTCAAATTATATATATATATATATCCATCCTAAATTCAATGTCGTATCCATTAAATCTTAAACATATCTAAGATTCAATAAATCTGGACACTATTGTTTGTGTTGGGCTATTCTTGTGCGCGACCCCTGTAGGCCCACATGAGATTGGTAGGGGGCCAATACTGTACCAGCCCACAAGTCGCAAGCATATGGGAATCATTGATACGATACAACCTATCATACGCCCATGTCATGTCCCTTTTGTCACGCGATAATTTGGTCAAGGATGAAGTAAAGATAATGTCAACCTCCATTTCTTGACCATTACTTTCTCGATTCTTGAGTAGTCTAATAACTGAAACAGAAACTCCTTTCCGTCGTAGTATGGCCATACATTTCTCAGACTCACTCATCGAGGGGCCCAGTTTTATCTCTCTACAAATGTGAGGGACAAATTCCATCTTGACCATTCACATTCATTTGCATGAAAATCACTGATCCCGTTCAAAGCCTTTATCATCTCTCAATCAAATGTGACTTTTGACTAGGTCAAAGATCAGCAACTCTCATGTAGGAATCCATGATGATCTTAGGTCAAAGGGTGTTGTGACACGGTTATACATAAGAAAAGCTAATGACTTAATACATGCAGCTTTCTCATAATGGGTCGGTCCAGCACCTTGTACTCTTACAAGTGCCTATGACTTTGATTCGTATCTCCATGCTCATCAAAGTCATACTGGTCTTATTTCATCTTCGATTCCATGTAGATGACTGACCAGGGACATTTAGGATAATCTATAAGATACATCCAAGGATACAGTTATCATTATAAACATGCAAATGATATGATAACAAAATGGAGAAATACTTTAAATAACATAAACGTTTAAAGTACAATGACTTGCCCCTAGGGCATAATTTCCAACACACACACACATATTAAATTCGAAAATAATATTATTATTATTTATATAGATAATATTATTATTATATAGTTTTAAAT
>JAMWYP010000941.1:0-16489 GCA_025563575.1 Acacia pycnantha | reverse complement strand
ATCACAGAGCTATCAACTACCACATTAGGCATACAATACACATAGTACACATACGTACATAATATCCATCAGAGTTAGTGTTACAGTACGCGAACGTACTTACACCAATAGTACATAAACACACAACAGATCATCAAACAACATATACGCATACGATAAACATCAGCGTTAAGGTTACCAGTACGCGAACGTACCTTCTTTGACGGTATTCTGGTCTGTCGGACAACAGAAGGAAGAAACTAGGATTTCGACGTCCTATAAGAGCAATATCACTTCCATTAGTGATTTGACACAATAACTGGCATTTTAGGTAAAAATTACCATTTTGCCCTTCTACCCCTAATTGGCGGAATTTCGCCAGCACTTCGTTACTCTGACAAATTTTCTTCCGAAATTTTGCCAGAACTTCGACGCAACTATGATTTTCGAAAATAATGACTAAAATAGCCCTCCCATATGATACCCAATCATACTTGAAAATTTAAAGGCTATTCTAGCATTACTACCCCTAATTTTGAAAGAGCTATAAAAACTACAACTTTTCTTCGGCCAAGAGAAGGAAGAAAAGGTGTGAAATTTCTCAAGGGGAAGGCATCTATTTATAGGCAAAAACAAGGGCCTTGTTTGGCAAATTTAAGGCTTTGTTTGGAAAATCAAAAAAACCTTTAATTGCAACTTGTTCAACCATTTTCCCCGATCGGTACCCGATTCGCGTGATTTCGGAGAATTCACAAAATTCTGGATTTACAACTCTGAAGACATGTTCTCACTTAGCAGAAATGTCCAAGTTAACCTAAATTTTGATTCCATATAGGCCTCCAACAGTCCAGTTGAAGTTTTCTCGAAAAACGTGTCCGAACGTGTCCGGTGTCGGTTTCGGAACTACCAATCTCTTGGAAATAATTCACTGATTCCAAATATGTCAAAATAAATTCAAACCCATTCCTAAATGTTGAGTTAGAATTTATTTTCCTTATTTCCAAAAATATGCTTATATGCATTTTTCCCTATTTCGTTTTATTAGGAAATGCACAAACGGCCTCGGAATTAACTTCCGGAAGAGTATAACGGAAGACAAAATTCCACTGATCCTTATTTTTCCTTGACTCTGGAATTCCCATTCCTAGATCTCTAGATAGGATCCGTTTCCTAATTTTCATTTTACTATTCATCATATTTCACTTTAATTAATTATATTAATATAATAATTGCAAGTTGCAAAAATTATTTTCCATTTCTTTTTTATTTTCTGCCCAATTTTTCGTTTTTTTTATAATTATTTTTGATTTAATTATTTAATTAATTATTTAATTAATTAAATAATTATTTTTACATAATTTTTACAAAAGTTTCCTATTGGTCCATTCTTGCATTTAGGCTTAAAAATACCTAAACTCAACTATTTTTCTCCAAAATTTCCAATTAATTAGTAAATATATTTTTACTAATTTTAAACCTTTCTCCACTCATTTTTGAGCTTTACATAATCATCTCTCGAATTTTCCTTGCGTATGCTTAAGTAATTAGCCCAATATTACTTAATTACTTTCTTATCAATAGTTGATAATTTTCTTAATTATCACACCTCATTACCTCATAACTTTTATCTTGACACATTTGTTTCCATGTGTTACGTATTATCTTAGCATCTACGGGGGTATTACGGTCATTTCAATACCTTTTTGGGTATTCTTCTACAATTTCTCCAAGTTTGTAACTTAATAAATTACCTAAATTAGGGACAATATCTTTCCCTATTTCAAATAGATTTTTACTTGCCTCTTTTATAGCTTTCGCAGGGTATTTATAACCCATAATGTGTTTAGGGACCTATTTGCAAATTCCCAAACGTTTTAGGGACCTAATTGCAAACTATCTAATTTCAAGGGAAATTACCCTAACAACAAGGTAAACTTAATACAAGGTGTTTGAGACCTCATATCCACCTATTTTCAATAGGTATATTTCCCAATTTTTGATATTTACCCTAAGTGTGATTTTTAGGGTATTACATTTCTCCCCCCGTTAAACAAAATTTCGTCCTCGAAATTTGCACTATACTATCTAAACTTCGTACGAACTAAAATCCGTTCTACTCGGACTTTGGACTATACGCGTCGAGTCTTTATTTCGTCTGCCTGCTACTCCTCCTGGTGATCGAAAATTCGCTTTGGTTTGACTACTACGATCTTGTCATATTGTACCTTGATATATGATGTTTCCCCGTGGTTCCCATACACCGCGGTTAACACCACAAATACCAAAATGTCTCCATGGTTCCCATACACCATGACAACATAAGATACCTCCTACTCAATGACATGATCACGGTAGAAAGATAACGAAGAAACACGGAATACGTCACGAAGATGGTTCACGTACCATACGATTTAGTTGAATAACTAACACATAGTTCATGCAACGCATAGAGAAAATTCCTTACTAAGAGAGATAGTACCTTGGACTCTCTCTGGAAGTTCTCTGTCCATTGTATCGTTCAGCACATACATTCGGCCTGGGTTCTGTGGCCTGAATCCCGCAGGTTTCTCAGGACAGTCTGCGATGAAGTGTCCCGGCTTCCGACATTTGTAGCAAATCCGCCTCCTATCACAAGTCCACACCAGGATGGTAGTCCCGCATTTTGGACATGGTCGGGTTTCCGGCATTCTTGGGTTATTACGCTGCCCATTTTGGAATGGCCTCTTGCTGTCTCTTTGAGAGTCATTCCATGGTGCTTCTCTCTTCGTGAGGAGTTTTCACTGCCGACCTCGCTACGACTGCGTTGTTGTTGTTGAAGTTTCTGGATTTCTGAAATCCTTTCAAATTTCGTTCATTCATCCTACAAGTTTCCACAGCACTAGTCAAATCTTGGAATCGTTGAGACATGAGTCTTTCACCAATTTCATACTTCAGCCCGTGGATTAGTATGTTCACCATACTCCTTTCATCATTGCCCTTCCGCAGGTGCGGTGAGTATCGAGATAGATTGGTGAATCGGGCGTAGTAGTCGTCGAAAGATTCCCCTTGTCCCTGTCGGATATGGAGAAATTCTGACTCCTTGTTCATTTGTACAGAAGGAGGAAAATACTGCTCATGGAACTTCTCCAGAAATTTCTCCCATGTCACGGGACAGTAACGTGTCTGTAAGGTTGTTGCTATGACTTCCCACCAACGATCTGCGTCTCCTTCTAACTGGTAGATTGCCAGTTCAGCCTTGCGATTTTCAGGGCATTCAATTACTTTGAAAATCTTTTCCAATCTCTTGAGCCAATCCTCTGCTAAGTCTAGTTTACCCTGAAAAGCTGGTGGTTTCAGCTTGCAGAACTGTGTGACCCAATATTGTGTGGTCCGCACAATTCTCCCTTGTCGAGGGGGTGACCGTGATCTGTCAGACTCTTCTTCATGTTCCTCATCATTTTGCTCTTCCTCTTCCTCCTCTTTCTTCATCATCATTTTCTTCTTCTTCATTCTCTTCCTCTTCCTCAGCTTGTCGTTCTTGTATTTGCCTTTGTCTTTCTTGTCTTTCAGCTATGAGATCATCTATCAGAGCCCTCTGCTCCTGGAGAGTTCTTCTCAGTTCCTGTATCTCATTATGCTCCGGTTGATTCAGTATTTGATTTGGGTCATGATCGTGTATCGGTCCTACTCGAGGTTGTCCGCCTCGTCCTCCGCCTCGGCCTCCGGGTACTCCGGCTCCTCTCAAATTTGCCATGTCTCGTTCTTTTCCTTTATTAGGGAAAAGTTAGATACAGGGGAACATTTCGCATATCGTAGATTTTCTCGCACTAGTATCTATACCGCACCTAGGCTCTATCGTACTTATAGACTTTATCGCACATATCGCACATAGAATTTACTCGACACATAGACTTTATCGCACTTAGTATTTTCTACACATAGTCTTTGCTATCCGCAGTTTTCACACCATAAACAAATAGACACTCGCAACGTTTCCTTCGTCAGATTATCGTTGGTTCTTTCTACTCAACAACAGGTACGGAGAAAATAATGAAAAGTGGATCAAATCCAGTTTCCATAAGAGTACGGAAATGCGTAACAGAAATTTCTCCGATAGAAGTTCTCAACATGGGTCTAATACCGCATGTACTAGGATAGAATTACCGCCCAAAATTTTTGAAAAGGCTTTGAACCTAACTCCGTTAACCGAACGTAATGGCCGGGTAAGTGTCTACCATGGGGCCTCACCGAGTTCACGGCGACCGATTGGCACACCCACGTAGACTAGCCTTGCCTTCGCACCAAACTGTCCGTAATAACAGATACCAAATGTAACAACCCGACTTTTCACAAGCAAGATAAATTTTTTTTTAAACAAACATCATTTGAAAACATCGTAGTAGAGCATTTGAGCGAATACGTCACACCTAGCAATTGATTCACACCAAGCATTTGTTCACACCAAGCACCTCACACCTAGCCAACATTTCACACCTAGCAATCACATCCCAATACCCCGCAGGCTTAATCATAATAACAGCACATAACACATCACATAGCTATCAACTACCACATTAGGCATACAATACACATAGTACACATACGTATCCTAACGAATAATATCCATCGAATTATACCACAACTTAGTACACTTGTTACACCAAACTCGTTCTTAACATATTTGTACATCAATAAACATACCATAACAATACATAGCACATATATGCATACACATAAACATAATATCCATCGAGCGTGCAGGTAAAGACGCGAACGTACTTACACCAATAGTACATAAACACACAAATGTATCATCAAACAACATATACGCATACGATAAACATCAGCCATAAGGTTACAAGACGCGAACGTACCTTCTTTGACGTATTCGCACGTTTTATGGAAAACGGCCGCTTTGACAAAAACAATAAACGCCCCGTCTGACAAACAACGTGCAAAGAAACTAGGATTTCGACGTCCTATAAGAGCAATATCACTTCCATTAGTGATTTGACACAATAACGGCATTTTAGGTAAAATTACCATTTTGCCCTTCTACCCTTAATTGGCGGACTTTCACAAGATTTCTACTTCGACAAATTTTCTTCCGAAATTTTGCCGTAACTTCGACGCAACTATGATTTTCGAAAATAATGACTAAAATAGCCCTCCCATATGATACCCAATCATACTTGAAAATTTAAAGGCTATTCTAGCATTACTACCCCTAATTTTGAAAGAGCTATAAAAACTACAACTTTTCAGTACTCGATCCCTACCAAGTTTTTACCTCGTCGTGCATTTTTCAATGCAATGAGGCCTAAAAACAATAGTAGGAATCTCATTCCCTACTTCCTAAAACTATCTAACAATTCTACTATCTTTCGAACTAAAAACTAAAGATCGAAAGACTTACCCGTGAAGACTTTCCTGACACCTCGCAGGCTTCGCCGCACAATTCCCCAGAGCTCCTTTCTCTTCTTTCTCACCAAAAATTTCGGCCAAGAGAAGGAAGAAAAGGTGTGAAATTTCTCAAGGGAAGGCATCTATTTATAGGCAAAAACAAGGGCCTTGTTTGGCAAATTTAAGGCTTTGTTTGGAAAATCAAAAACCCTTTAATTGCAACTTGTTCAACCATTTTCCCGATCGGCACCCGATTCGCGTGATTTCGGAGAATTCACAAAATTCTGGATTTACAACTCTGAAGACATGTTCTCACTTAGCAGAAATGTCCAAGTTAACCTAAATTTTGATTCCATATAGGCCTCCAACAAATTCAGCTTGAAGTTTTCGAAAAACGTGTCCGAACGTGTCGAATCGAATCGCTTTGTGAACTACCAATCTCTGGAAATAATTCACTGATTCCAAATATGTCAAAATAAATTCAAACCCATTCCTAAATGTTGAGTTAGAATTTATTTTCCTTATTTCCAAAAATATGCCTATATGCATTTTTCCCTATTTCGTTTTATTAGAAATGCACAAACGGCCTCTAATTAACTTCCTCGAAGAGTATAACGGAAGACAAAATTCCACCGATCCTTATTTTTCCTTGACTCGAATTCCCATTCCTAGATCTCTAGATAGGATCCGTTTCCTAATTTTCATTTTACTATTCATCATATTTCACTTTAATTAATTATATTAATATAATAATTGCAAGTTGCAAAAATTATTTTCCATTTCTTTTTCATTTTTTTTTTATTTTCTGCCCAATTTTTCGTTTTTTTTATAATTATTTTTGATTTAATTATTTAATTAATTATTTAATTAATTAAATAATTATTTTTACATAATTTTTACAAAAGTTTCCTATTGGTCCATTCTTGCATTTAGGCTTAAAAATACCTAAACTCAACTATTTTTCTCCAAAATTTCCAATTAATTAGTAAATATATTTTTACTAATTTTAAACCTTTCTCCACTCATTTTTGAGCTTTACATAATCATCTCTGAATTTTCCTTGCTTATGCTTAAGTAATTAGCCCAATATTACTTAATTACTTTCTTATCAATAGTTGATAATTTTCTTAATTATCACACCTCATTACCTCATAACTTTTATACTGACACATTTGTTTCCATGTGTTCTGATAATGTGTTTAGGGACCTATTTGCAAATTCCCAAACGTTTTAGGGACCTAATTGCAAACTATCTAATTTCAAGGGAAATTACCCTAACAACAAGGTAAACTTAATACAAGGTGTTTGAGACTCATATCCACCTATTTTCAATAGGTATATTTCCCAATTTTTGATATTTACCCTAAGTGTGATTTTTAGGGTATTACATTTCTCCCGTTAAACAAAATTTCGTCCCTCGAAATTTGCACTATACTATCTAAACTTCGTACGAACTAAAATCCGTTCTACTTGGACTTTGGACTATACGCGTCGAGTCTTTATTTCGTCTCGCCCGCTACTCCTCCCGGTGATCGAAAATTCGCTTTGGTTTGACTACTACGATCTTGTCATATTGTACCTTGATATATGATGTTTCCCGTGGTTCCTATACACCGCGGTTAACACCACAAATACCAAAATGTCTCCATGGTTCCCATACACCATGACAACATAAGATACCTCCTACTCAATGACATGATCACTAAGAGAAAGATAACGAAGAAACACTAATACGTCACGAAGATGGTTCACGTACCATACGATTTAGTTGAATAACTAACACATAGTTCATGCAACGCATAGAGAAAATTCCTTACTAAGAGAGATAGTACCTTGGACTCTCTCTCGGAAGTTCTCTCGTCCATTGTATCGCTTCAAGACATACATTCGGCTCGGGTTCTCGTGGCCCGAATCCCGCAGTTTCTCGTGACGAGCCGCGATGAAGTGTCCCGCTTCCGACATTTGTAGCAAATCCGCCTCCTATCACAAACCCACACCAGGATGGTAGTTCCCGCATTTTGGACATGGTCGGGTTTCCGCATTCTTGGGTTATTACGCGCCCATTTTGGAATGGCCTCTTGTTGTCTCTTTGAGAGTCATTCCATGGCGCTTCTCTCTTCCGTGAGGAGTTTTCACTACCGACCTCGCTACGACCTGCGTTGTTGTTGTTGAAGTTTCTGGATTTCCGAAATCCTTTCAAATTTCGTTCACCATCCTACAAGTTTCCACAAAGACTAGTCAAATCTTGGAATCGTTGAGACATGAGTCTTTCACCAATTTCATACTTCACTCGTGGATTAGTATGTTCACCATACTCCTTTCATCATTGCCCTTCCGCAAAAAGTGTGAGTATCGAGATAGATTGGTGAATCTGGCGTAGTAGTCGTCGAAAGATTCCCTTGTCCCCGTCGGATATGGAGAAATTCTCACTCCTTGTTCATTTGTACAGTATGAGGAAAATACGCTCATGGAACTTCTCCGTAAATTTCTCCCATGTCACTGACAAGAACGTGTCCTGTAAGGTTGTTGCTATGACTTCCCACCAACGATCTGCGTCTCCTTCTAACCGGTAGATTGCTGGGCTCAAACTTTGCGATTTTCGTGGCATTCAATTACTTTGAAAATCTTTTCCAATCTCTTGAGCCAATCCTCTCGCTAAGTCTAGTTTACCCGAAAGCTTGTGGTTTCAGCCTGCGTAATCAGGTGACCCAATATTGTGTGGTCCGCACAATTCTCCCTTGTCGAGGGGTGACCGTGATCCGTCGACTCTTCTTCATGTTCCTCATCATTTTGCTCTTCCTCTTCCTCCTCTCTTCTTCATCATCATTTTCTTCTTCTTCATTCTCTTCCTCTTCCTCGCCTTGTCGTTCTTGTATTTGCCTTTGTCTTTCTTGTCTTTCGCCTATGAGATCATCTATCGAGCCCTCTCGCTCCCGGAGAGTTCTTCTCGCCTCCGTATCTCATTATGCTCCGTTGATTCAAGATTTGATTTGGGTCATGATCGTGTATCGGCCCTACTCGAGGTTGTCCGCCTCGTCCTCCGCCTCGCCTCTGGGTACTCCTACTCTTCTCAAATTTGCCATGTCTCTGTTCTTTTCCTTTATTAGGAAAAAGTTAGATACAGGAACATTTCGCATATCGTAGATTTTCTCGCACTAGTATCTATACCGCACCTAGGCTCTATCGTATTTATAGACTTTATCGCACATATCGCACATAGAATTTACTCGACACATAGACTTTATCGCACTTAGTATTTTCTACACATAGTCTTTGCTATCCGCAGCTTTTCACACCATAAACAAATGACACTCGCAACGTTTCCTTCGCGATTATCGTTGGTTCTTTCTACTCAACAACAGTAATGAGAAAATAATGAAAAGTGGATCAAATCCAGTTTCCATAAGAGTACGGAAATGCGTAACAGAAATTTCTCCGATAGAAGTTCTCAACATGGGTCTAATACCGCATGTACTAGGATAGAATTACCGCCCAGTGCAAACTGGCGACAGCTGTGGGTATCGTAGACCGATATCGAGTTATCGAGTGAGTTATCGAATTCGTGTCGAATCGATTTTCAAGATCCATGATCTCCTGTTGTCAAAGTGGTCGTCGATAGTGACTTTATCGTGGTTATCGTGGTATCGTGGGTATCCGGTTATCAAGGGTATGTGGTTATCGATACCGATATCGAATTATCGTAACTATCTCGATGTCCTGCATAAGCACAGTGATGGATTCACCGGCTCGGGTTGATGTGATGCACCGGCGTAGGGTGGTACATCGGTTCAGATGGTATACCAAGACAGATCGGTACACCGAGGTATGGTGGTACACCGACCTTAGGCTATATCGCACTCATTTTCAAAACATGCTCCAAAATTTTTGAAAAGGCTTTGAACCTAACTCCGTTAACCGAATGTAATGGCTGTGTAAGTGTCTACCATGGGGCCTCACCGAGTTCACGGCGATCGATTGGCACACCCACGTAGACTCAGCCTTGCCTTCGCACCAAACTGTCCGTAATAACATAGTTAAATTCATGCCAGACTAATGCTTCCGATACCAAATGTCTCCCGGCGAATCCACGCCGTGACAACAAATCGTACTCTCACTGCTAGTTTTACGCCCCCGCCTCGGCCAAAGGCAACTACCAACACATGCGTCGGGGTAAGAGCCAATGCTTCGTCACAGATCACACTGTGAGAACCCCCGATCATGGTTAACTTAACTAGCTCTGATACCAAATGTAACAACCCGACTTTTCAAAAGCAGTATAAATTTTTTTTTTAAACAAACATCATTTGAAAACATCAGAGTGTGAGCATTTGAGCGAAGAGTAACCGATATATATTTATAACCGCCGTAAGTCCTGGTTGGTTACAACTACTAGGACAAGAACCGAGTATTTCAAAAAGATAATAACAAAAGGAAAGACTTCCACCGGAACATCGAAAGGAAGTCTTCAGCCAGGCCTTCTACTCGGGCTGCTTGCCTCTCTCCCTGGCCCTTGGTCCTCCGGAGCTTGACGCTATAGCAAGAGCCGAGATCCGCACCGGATCTCGTAATCGGCTAACCTCATGTTTACATATACGAGTATACAACATATGTATTATACAATCAAACATATCCTAACAATACATAAACCCCTACCGATACGTCACACCTAGCAATTGATTCACACCAAGCATTTGTTCACACCAAGCACCTCACACCTAGCCAACATTTCACACCTAGCAATCACATCCCAATACCCCGCAGGCTTAATCATAATAACAAGACATAACACATCACGTAGCTATTAACTACCACATTAGGCATACAATACACATAGTACACATACGTACCATAAACCGAATGTAACGCTGCAAGTGTCTACCATGACGCCTCACCGACTTATACCGCGACTTATACACACCCACGTACTAGCCTTGCCTTCGGCACCAAACTGTTCTAACATATTTGTATTCAATAAACATACCATAACAATACACATAGCACATATATGCATACCATAAACATAATATCCATCAGAGTTAGTGTTACAGTACGCGAACGTACTTACACCAATAGTACATAAACACACAACAGATCATCAAACAACATATACGCATATGATAAACATCAGAAAACTGCGCTTTGACAAAACAATAAACGCCCCGTTCTGGACAACAGAATTCAAAGAAACTAGATTTCGACGTCCTATAAGAGCAATATCACTTCCATTAGTGATTTGACACAATAATCGGCATTTTAGGTAAAAATTACCATTTTGCCCTTCTACCCCTAATTGGCGGACTTCGCCAAGATTTCGTTACTCTGACAAATTTTCTTCCCGAAATTTTGCCAGAACTTCGACGCAACTATGATTTTCGAAAATAATGACTAAAATAGCCCTCCCATATGATACCCAATCATACTTGAAAATTTAAAGGCTATTCTAGCATTACTACCCCTAATTTTGAAAGAGCTATAAAAACTACAACTTCAGTACTCGATCCCTACCAAGTTTTTACTCGTCAGCATTTTTCAATGCAATGAGGCCTAAAAACAATAGTAGGAATCTCATTCCCTACTTCCTAAAACTATCTAACAATTCTACTATCTTTCGAACTAAAAACTAAAGATCGAAAGACTTACCCGTTGAAGACTTTCCTGACAATTTACAGTAGGCTTCGCCGCACAATTCCCCAGAGCTCCTTTCTCTTCTTTCTCACCCAAAATTTCTGGCCAAGAGAAGGAAGAAAAGGTGTGAAATTTCTCAAGGGGAAGGCATCTATTTATAGGCAAAAACAAGGGCCTTGTTTGGCAAATTTAAGGCTTTGTTTGGAAAATCAAAAACTTTTAATTGCAACTTGTTCAACCATTTTCCCGATCTGGCACCCGATTCGCGTGATTTCTGAGAATTCACAAAATTCTGGATTTACAACTCAAGACATGTTCTCACTTAGCGTAAATGTCCAAGTTAACCTAAATTTTGATTCCATATAGGCCTCCAAATTCAGCTTGAAGTTTTCGAAAACGTGTCCTAAGTGTCGAATTCGCTAACTACCAATCTCTTGGAAATAATTCACCGATTCCAATATGTCAAAATAAATTCAAACGCATTCCTAAATGTTGAGTTAGAATTTATTTTCCTTATTTCCAAAAATATGCCTATATGCATTTTTCCCTATTTCGTTTTATTAGGAAATGCACAAACGCTTCTAATTAACTTCCCGAAGAGTATAACTAAGACAAAATTCCACCGATCCTTATTTTTCCTTGACTCGGAATTCCCATTCCTAGATCTCTAGATAGGATCCGTTTCCTAATTTTCATTTTACTATTCATCATATTTCACTTTAATTAATTATATTAATATAATAATTGCAAGTTGCAAAAATTATTTTCCATTTCTTTTTCATTTTTTTTAATTTTCTGCCCAATTTTTCGTTTTTTTTATAATTATTTTTGATTTAATTATTTAATTAATTATTTAATTAATTAAATAATTATTTTTACATAATTTTTACAAAAGTTTCCTATTGGTCCATTCTTGCATTTAGGCTTAAAAATACCTAAACTCAACTATTTTTCTCCAAAATTTCCAATTAATTAGTAAATATATTTTTACTAATTTTAAACCTTTCTCCACTCATTTTTGAGCTTTACATAATCATCTCTGAATTTTCCTTGCTTATGCTTAAGTAATTAGCCCAATATTACTTAATTACTTTCTTATCAATAGTTGATAATTTTCTTAATTATCACACCTCATTACCTCATAACTTTTATACTGACACATTTGTTTCCATGTGTTCTCAGATATCTTAGCATCTACTTGGGTATTACTGGCCATTTCAATACCTTTTGGGTATTCTTCTACAATTCCTCCAAGTTTGTAACTTAATAAATTACCTAAATTAGGGACAATATCTTTCCCTATTTCAAATAGATTTTTACTTGCCTCTTTTATAGCTTTCATAGGTATTTATAACCCATAATGTGTTTAGGGACCTATTTGCAAATTCCCAAACGTTTTAGGGACCTAATTGCAAACTATCTAATTTCAATGGAAATTACCCTAACAACAAGGTAAACTTAATACAAGGTGTTTGAGACCTCATATCCACCTATTTTCAATAGGTATATTTCCCAATTTTTGATATTTACCCTAAGTGTGATTTTTAGGGTATTACATTTGCATTAATTGAAATTGTAAAGTTAATTTTAAGATGAATTTGATTTATTTGTTTGTTGTAGAGAAAGGTTGTTCCAAAAATCTTGTAGACATGATGTTCACTACCTTACTATGTATGTGTGTGTGTGTATATCATTATATTGAGAGAAAGTCTTAATATTCTTTAGGAATTGGGTTGTTTGATCGTTACAAATATGTTTGGAAAGCCCAACATTGAAAGAGATGTTTGTTCACTATTTACACAAAAGTTCATGGATAAAATATTATAGTAATATATTACATTATATTAACAAAGCGCATCTTGTCGATTGTAACTAGAAAATATCAAATTAAATAGGCTTAGGAAGCAAAAAGCTATACTTCATGCCTGGCCATGCTTTAGTATTTTGGGGGTGGATATCTAATCAAGGCATATTTCTTAACCAAAGAAAGTATGCAACTCGAGCTAATTGATCAAATAGTACTTGATGATTCAGTAAACTTATGTCACTCCCCAAGAGTAACATCCGAAGCTCCCAACAGAGAATGCAAATTAAGGAGGATCACCACCGAGAAAAACACTAAAGAGGACTCGCACTAAGGTGCACTAAAGAGGCTTTAAAGTACCGCCACCATCATTTGGAGCGGATAATCGACGCACCTGGCCTTAAAGGTGCGACCTGGTGGCGCTTTGTAATAAAAAGAACTTAAACAATGAAGGGCTATAAGACCGCCTCTATTTAGAGCGGATAAACGAAGCACCTGCCTTAATGGTGTGACCGGTGGCAGGTTTGTAAATAAAAAAGAACTTCTTACACAACGAAGGACGCCTCATTAAGACCTGGGATTAATTATCGACCTGGTCCTAAATATGTGACCTAAGTGGCATATTTGTAAATATAAAGAATCTTCTTATTCCTGATCAATTTTTTCATAGATCTTATCCGCACTGTTAAAATAACAACCGGCCTTAAAAATGTTAATAAAAAAATTGAAATATCAAATACTTTTATGTAGAAATCTCATCATGGCGTACTTATATTTTCTACACTCCAAAATAATACGAAAAATATAAATATAAAGGTATTGTAGTTACAGACCGAACATATATAAAAGCCGGCCTTAAAACTTTGATTTTTAAGCACCGAACTTAAAATTTGTCCTAAGTATTAAAGTTTAAATAAAAAGTAATAAATGTTAAGACCATAGTTACGTAATGATTCTGGCCTTAAAAGTTAGATCTCTTTAAGAACTGGACCAAAAATTTGGCCTTCGTACTAAAGTTTGAATAAAAATTAATTAATTTTTAAGAATTTTACATATATAGAGATCGGCCTAAAGGTTATCTTTTAAGACCGTATATGTGTATTTGTCCTGCCTAAAAATGAAGCGCCAAACGTTAACCTCACGCAAGCCTTTGTCACTCTCACATTGTCACTCTTTTATACTCACCGAAGAACCCCCGCTTCACGTTAAGAAACCCTTCCTGTTCCATTACTTCTTCCGCCCGCGTACTGTTAGCCTCTCTCGTTACTCCCTCATTTTCTCGTGCATTCCTCTCTTACTGCTCTTGAAATGAATCAAGGTGAAAACGATTCCACTAATGGTTCTTGAAACCTGCATACTGTTTGATCGGGAGGTCTGACAAACGAACCCTCTTCATCTCACATTGAGCCTCTCGCGCCGTGCACGCTCGTGGTAGAAGCTGCAGACACGAATGATGGAAGTATCCCTTAGCTCAATACTGGGACGAAGCTCGAGATTCATTTTGATGAAAATTTGCAACCTTCGGTCCTAATAAGAGCACATATACTAGTTTTGGTTTCGCGCTTTAGTACGCAAAGAAGGTTAGCATTTTGACCGATGAGTGGAAAAATGTGACCAAAATAATAAAGGATCCTACATGTGACACTATCCGCTTACATTCACCGTCCCGAGTCCGAGAAGTTCAAAGACTCAACATTGTCTTATCATGGCCGAGCGGTTCAGGAAGTTTAAGACCTTTCAAGCACACTTATATTTTTTGCGAGGAGAGAAGCCCACCATCAACCCCTGGACAAGTACAATTTCTTGATGAACAAACTTGGCAACAATTTGTTCGTGTTTCACCACCCCGAAGCTCCCGTGAGTTATATTTAGTTTTGTTTGCACTTTTGTTTGCTTATTAACCCGCTGAGGATATGTGAATGTTATTGTGTACATCTAAAGCTCGTTAGTTAAATGGTTTGGTGTGTGAATAGAAGTATACATTTGCTGCCTTGCCCCGGTCAGAGGAGCATGTCCTAGTTCCATGCAAGTTTGATATGTAAACCCTGTAATGGCCATGGTTAGACGTTGGGGGGGTCCTAGTTAGTTATTCTAATATGTGTAGGAACCATTTATGATGAATGAATGAATTGACCGAGTCGGGTAAAGGATTTACGCAACTCCCTTTCCTTTGGTTTTCCCAATTTCTTCTTACAATGCTACATCTTCCTTAAGTAAAATGTTGAAACTTGATGAAGTGAATTTGACTAATGTTTGACGTTCATATCAATGCGTTGTTCTCTAATTTCGTTAGTGACATGGCTCGAATTCATAATTGATATATAGTTGTTTTCAACCTTCATGCACGGGAAATAAGGGAAAAATATCGGGAGATTGGGAGAGGGCAATGATTGCCCACACAGGCTTCCCCCGGCGGATATGAAAAGGCCGAAAAAGATTTGATGGCGCCCAAACGGAAGAGATTAGAAGATTTAAGCCGAATCCAATCCTTCTACCCTGTTGACCAGCCGCCATCTCCAATACGTCGCGGGGAGCCTGGTTGTATATTCGGCCTTCGGGAAGCGGCGCCCACACGAGTGAAAAAACCGTGTAGTTGCTGAAGCGAATTGTAAGTATCGATATTGTTATTTTTTACTTACTAAACATGTTTCATCACTAAGCTTCCCGTTATCCGTATCTTGCAGAAGATCTTAAAAGAAAGAGGCAAGAGGATCTTTTGCGCTCGGACTGGAGGAATGATGTTCGACCGCGGGGACCGGAAAACTGTATCACGCGGGCGTGTAAGGGGATTGGAGGACGGGTAGGCCTAAAGCAATACTTTGGTAAATCCAAACGCCACGATAAAGTATGGTTACCCGGAGGAGATGGATCACGTCTGGCCAAATTGGGTGAGGAATCAAATACAAATAAAGATGCTACATCGAGGATGTTTCAATCTGGAGATGAGCAAGATGAAGGGAGGAGGATGGAGAAATGAAGTTCTCCCGAGTTTCGGCCTAGACCAAACACAAGGGGATCCCTTGACACCTTCAACCGAACCCATGCAGCAAGAAAGCACTAGAGGAGCTGCATTGTTGGACAACCATGAGCCGAGCAACCTTGTCATCTTGTATGCTGGAGGATCGTGATGGTCATAGACAATTGGTTGCTAAAGGGACTGTCCACAACTTGGGATCAATCAGGACACCACGAACAAATGGTCAATGATGAAGTCAGAGTGTCCTGAAGAGGATCTTTGGGGCACCCGTCCCTTCTCCCAATCCGATTTGCCGAAGGTTTTGAGTGATGTCAAGGGAACCTTCATCTCTTGGCCAGTGAAGCTTGTAGGATGTCTCTACTCCTCCTCAAGCTCCACCCCCTTCTCAAGCTCCACCCCTCCGTTTTCCACCCTCCTCAAGCCCACCCCCTCCTCAAGTTCCATCCCCTAAAGCTTAACTTGACGGCCAAGGAAAAAAATAAAAGATTTGGTAGCCTCAAAATGGTTTAAAGATAAATCGTGGCCTGTCAATGAAGTAGTAGGCCTCCTCATCCTCAACAGCTTTTTAGTTGATAATGAAGATGTAAGTCCATGCCCGGCTTCCCGGGCCGAGGTTACTTGAGCTTATGGGTTCAACTATTTATGAAGTAAGTATCTTCTTCCTTGATTACATATAATTGAAATGCACCGTTTAGGGACACATATATACATATATACTAATT
>JAMWYP010000940.1:0-16520 GCA_025563575.1 Acacia pycnantha | reverse complement strand
GTTCTATGCCGTACTACTTTAAAGCAGCGCGCCGTCCCAGTCTCCGGGACACCATAATTAGTGGCAAAAACATTATCCATTATATTGTTAATACGATGAATATAATTTGATCTCACTGTCCTTGTTTGCTAGCGCTTGTGTGGTTTGTGGCATGTACATTTTTAATTGAATATGCTTCACTTTTCTTTCTTAATATGATAATTAATTAATATATCTTTTAGCCCCGTGAAGCTTCCGATCGGATCTCTTTCTATTTGCTTGCAAAATCTTAAGTTGTACACATGTCCATCTATATAGGCTATTCGAATTTGCGTAACTTTGATCAGTAAGTTTGGCCTGATTTTGTAGTCTTCATTTTTATTCGACCGTCTATTACTTAGCTCACCTACTCCGACCCACCTTAAGTTCTTATATTTTGACTTTTGGTACCGATCGAAATCATTGTTTCTTGTCTACGTACGTTATCTTTCATACATTTGAGTATAAATCGGTGATATATATTCACAGCTTTAACAGATCGATCGCTTCCTTAAATAAAGTTCAACCGGAAAGCGTGAAAGAATAATAAATTATTGAGAAGCTAAGCTAGCTAATTAAAAGGCTTTTCTATACCGCTCTTTGTGGAAGATTCATGACTAACAGAAAGGATTATTTATTGTATTGGGCTCCTAAACAAGAATCTTAATCTCGACACTGACTCAGATGATGATAATAATATTAATTAAATTCCGGGACTCCCGTTAGATAGGGTAACTTTACATGCATGGATCAAACCACGCACTCTCAATCTCAGATCACACTAGGACGGAACAGCTAGACAGAGCTTTGATTTTGAAGGTGGCAGAGATGATAAAGTGATAGATCCGATATATATATAAATATATTCTAATTTCTTAGAAAACCCAAAGTCACTGACATGGGTAAATTAAAAATCTGAGAATCAATCTCGTCGTTAGTCCAGCATATTCGCTTATTTAAATGGATTTCCAATGTGCATAGAACCTCGTTTGTTGGCACGGAGAATAAAGAGCAAATGTGAAGCTTCTAAGAAGTGAAGGACCAAATTAATCTATAAAGCAGGCGCCTCAAATGATTAATTTACGTTACGTTGCATATGATTTACTGGATCTCATCATCATCATATCGTTTTTATTAACTTTCAGTTCTCCTTTTCCCTGTATATATGGAGACTACGAAAAATGTGGCAGCTGAACTTGGAAACAAAAATAACCATTGATCACATGTAGATGACAAAAGCATTTAGAGTCGCTGATGTCTTACTTTGATGCAGTTACCTAATTATGAAAGAAAAAGTTGACATGTATTTCCAAATTCAGATATATCAATTAGTTTAAAATTACCACAGCAGATCAGGGCAAGTAGGGTAACATTTGCTGCTTTTTCACGGTACTAAACGTGAAACCAGGTACCCAAATAGATGCTTTTTTTAGGTTCCACAACAGCTGTACGTCCAACTTGCTTCTAATAGTCTTATTAGCTAGTAATGGGTTCGCAATAATAATCAGGTTGGTTTTGTTTTTACCTAGTAAAATAAGTGGCGAAAGTTCTTCCTTCTCTTTTCCTACCTAGAGGTTCTCCGGGATTTGAGATTAATAGGCCTAATTTCTAATAAATACTAATTCTAAAACTAGGGGACTAGAAGTCTAGGAATAATCATTAGTCAATGATAGGCGTTGTGGAGTATTTAAAGCTTTTGGATCTTGTGGGACGCTGCAAGGATCCATTTTTATATCTCAATAAAGAAATGGAAATGAGTGAGTGGAAGCAGACAAAAATAGAGACAAAGTACTTGTCTGGTTCGGGCATGTGGTGGTGCCTCCTCCCCTCCAGATATCTTAATTAAGAATTCACATCTCAACCAAATATCAAATACGTTGAAAGGAGGCAGCTCAAGCTCAACTAGGGTATTAATTATAGGGAAAATAAAGGAAAAATAACTTTAAAATTGTAAAATCGTAAATTAGATTTATTACCGAGGATTAATGAAAAAATGACAAGACTTGATGAATAATTCATAATTCATTTTATGAGAAATACTTGATTTGAGCTTTTGCAATTTTAAAGCTGATTTGCTATCTTTTTTTTTTTTATTAACTATCATATAATTAATATCAAATGTAAAGCCTGTATAATTTTGATGTTTCAGAAAAATAGTAACGTTGATGAAGATATGATCTGATGTGTAAGTGTTGAGACTTGAGACCAGTCAAGTATGCCTTTTCCTGTAGAGGGGGGATCATAACACAGTGAAAGATAAGGCATCAATATTGATGCCCTCTGCTTTTTTAAGTCATGAGGGTTTTTTTTTTTACCTTTATTCCAAAACTTCTCTTTAGCTGCTTTATTTTTGAGAGAGGAATAAGGAAGCTTTTAGAAGGAGATGTAGAGATAGAGGGGGTAGATTAGGCTCCTTTGGCCTGCATGTTTCCTGATAAATGGACTGACTTTAAACACATTTAATTTATACATGTAAAAGTGAATGCATGGTTGAATAGTGGCTCTTAGGGTTTTTTAATTATTGTGTACAGACTTTGGAGCAGCACAAGTTTCTTCTGTTTACCAGTACTTGAAACATATAAAGGTTGGTTGTTGGACCACATGCCACAGAATATATCTACTCCTAGTCAGGCTACACAGTCTTTCCAGGTGATAATGTCTGGCCCCTAAATGTAAGTTTTGTCCACATAACACACTATATATGGTTGTTCTTGTTCCAAGACAAATTCAAAAATACCATGCAATGTATGTGTGTTTAAATTTAAATTTAAATGTACAAAATAATTAAGAAAATTTAGTGAATTGGTAATTAATTTGTCTTGATATATATAAACAGAACTGTATTCTACTATATGATATCAGAAAATTAACTGTCATGGACTTGGACAGAGAATGGGGGTGAAAAAAAGGCATGGATTCACAAAGATGTGTAGGCAGGATGCTGGTATTTTTCTATTTAAGAAAATCACTAAATGCAGAAGGAAAATTGGATCTGAATACAAAATCTTCTTCATCCGGGCCTTAAAAAAAGAAGAAGAGAGAAATCCATTTCATCTCAACGTCACCAGCAAAATTAATAATTATTTATTACAAACATGTTCTATTTTTTTAACATGAAAAATATTTATTTGTACTCATTATTTGTTTATATTTGGGGAATTTTCAATGAAGACGGGGAAAAATGGCAAGGGATAACTTCTCGGTAATAAAAGATGGAAAGAAAGAATCGAATGGGCTGTGAACAACACAGAGAGCTTACAAAACAGGGTAGCATGGCTTTACGGGCTTCGTTGAGTTTCCAAGCCCTCAGGAAGGGCCCTTGCTCTTTCATAACTGCTTGTTGGGCCCTATCCTCACAAATTGTTGAGAGTGTCCTGTCAATATTTGAAGTAAATAATCCCTTGCCTTTGGGTAAGGGGGTTTGACTCTCACCAGCTTGAGAGGATTTGACTTGAAATTGGTCAAGACACTTGGGAGATCATAGTGATGTGAACTTGTGAAATACAGCTGAGGTGGAGGCATGTGTACTCCGCCATGATGCCAGAGTGAAGCAAAGTCGCTACCTGTCTTGCTTGGACCGTAGACGTAAACCCAACCGCTCTCCTAAAATTTTTCTTATAAAAAAAAAATATTTGAAGTAAATATACATACATATATAAACCTTACACATGTCATGTATTTTAGACTATTTAAAGCATACAACTCTGGTCTTTTTATAAGTCTACTTGTACAAAGAATGGTATATTGTAGGTCAAAATGTGTGTTAGTCGAACAACTTAATTTCCCTCCGGCCCCTTCTCTTTTTGGACATTAATTCCGCCAAATCATATAAGTGGTGGAAAATTAATACACTCTCACATGCACATGCCACTTGTACCCTGAATTATTGTATAGCTTTAATTTTGATGTAGCTTCTCTTATTATTTTATACTCTAAATTATCGGCATAACCTTGTAATATGTATTCAAATGTTACTTCCAGGACTAGAGGAAAGAAGAGAAGGAGGGTATGGTAGATTAGAGAATGCATGAATCCGTGGTGCAATGTTAGTATGTTACACCCCCGGGCCCCGGGGGGCGCTCAACCACGTAATGCTCGTTTGGGAACTTATGAAAAACAATTTTTCCCTAGGTTAAAATATAAATTTTCTCATATATATTTACTTCGTACACTATAAAAACACTTTTAAAAAAATAAAACACAAGAGAATACACACATCATTAAAGAAAAATCAAGAAAGAAACACCAATCCATCCATGTAATTCAACCAACAAAATTAGATCTCCAAAAACATTATTCTGCTCTTACTCGTTCCTCCAAAAACATTCGATCTCTCTCTATATATTTAGTTAATCCTCCCAGGACGAATTGAAGAAAGTCTCAAGAATTATAGGAGCACCAAAGGAAAAACAAAACTAGAACAAACGAAAATAATAGTACAAACTAAAAAAAATGAGGCATTGCTTGGTGATCTCCCGAAAAAAAAAAAAACACGCACAAGATTCTCTACTTGTTCTGGGTAGGATTTGGGACGCTTGGTGAGGCTTTCCTCAAACTGGTCTCCACAGCTTTCTTGGCCTGTTTCTTGCCTATGCTTAATTTGCCTATACTTGCTGCCGTAAAAGCCAGAGAAGATGATGGTAGCAACTTTCTCGACAGACCCTTGCCTCCCGAAAATCTTTGTTCATGGTGAATACAAATCGAAGGGAACAAAAGAAAGTGAACCAGAATGAAGGCCGACACAAGAACCAAAACTCTATAGCTCATAATCTTCATCAAAATAATGGTTTCTCACTCAGAAGCAGGCTACCATCATAGAAAGGCGCTAGGAATTATTGATGAGATGAGATTTTATATGAAGAGGCACGAGCATTCCTTCTCCACGTGGTTTACCCTTAGTTTTATTATATCAACTTTCGGTGTAAGTCTGGGGCTTGCTTTTCAGCATACCACCATTATTTCAACTTTCAGGTGAATGTTCCAATTAATCTTAAAACAGTCACACACACACACATATATATACTCCATCCATCCGATCCTAAATATATGACATTATAGTGCAAATTGCATTATAAACTTTATCCTATATTTTTATAGTACTGTTTATTGGGTTGAAACCTGTAAGTAAGTAGGTGATCATGTGACGCATAATTGACTAATGCTGTTCATCCTCTGTTAAAATCTTCAAACCAACGTGATTGATCACGTGAATCTGAACTAAACCCCCATGTTCACAGCTATGCAATCAAGTCGCTTTATTTGGAATACCGCTGGATGGTACCCGAATATTTAATCTAAGCCAAGTTTTGTTTTCTTCCCGTTTGATCTGTGCTCCAAGATTCTTCTTGTTTTAATTTCCTGAGGTTGGAAGATGCGGAAGAGTATAAAATAAGGGATATTCAGATATTTACTGAACTCTTATTAGAAAATTCTAGTCCCGGATGTGAATATTTTGACTTCCTCATGCTGTAGCTTTACATTTTTCTGTTCATGATCTTCAATCCAAGGCTTTTAGTGTTCGTATATGTGAATTTTGAATCATTCGAAATATGACTCCTAAGGCGACTAAGGTTTTCACAAATCACTCTACTAGGTTTATTTTTTTTGCTCAGAACTCTACTAGGTTTAGAAAAAAAATAGTACTCGTAATATTCAAATGACTCAATCTATATATATAGACTATAACAACATGGTCTTGGGGCGATGTTTAAGTCTAAATGTCCGAGTCTTGTTTGGTACGTACTGAACTTACTTCACTCCATTTATCTATTAATGTTAGTTAAGTTCAGTCTTAAGTATAAGACATAATTGATTATTTTAGAGATATTAATAAAGTTAATTAAATTAGTTGAAAATATTTATATTTGTTATTTTTTCTACAAACTATTTTATTTAACTTATAACCTCATATACAATTTAATGATACACAACATATGATATGATTAAGTAATTTATTGTGTAATAAATAAGAGTGTGTATGGGATACATGTTTTATATCTTCAAAATTTATAATAATTAATAACCCTATGGCAATGATAATGCAAACTACCTTAACTTCTGGAAGGGTGGAGAATATCCATAGTTCCGAATGCATCATTAACCCAAGTCTTGTATTCATAAAGTTAATAATAATTTATAATATTTCAAATTGAGACCAAAGGACACATTGATCGGAGCCTCTCTAATACCACTTATAACGCATGACAACCGTACATTGACTCGAGCTCAACTCTGTCAAGAGAGCAGGTATCGAGGCTTTGATATCACATAAAACATCAAATTCACAAATTATCCAGTAGCCCAAATTCAAACCACAAGATTTTCTTTTTCAAATTGCAATCAGATGCAATAGCTACACTGGTACAACAAAAACAACTATTCAGACAACAAGTTCAATAGCTACCCCAAGACACCAACAAACCAAAAATTCATATCCAACTTCTTATCACTTCCAACATAGATTTTGACAGCAAAAACACCCTATTTAAACAGTAAATCAAAATTCAAATGCAAGTCAAACCAACTCGACTATCAATCATAATATTATAGCACATTATTATTAAGATCATATAATGTGTCATTTATTTCTCTTCTCAGCCATTACAATCCACACATTGAGACTTTAGGAGCCTAGCATCCTCGGCAACACATTGACTTGAAATAATCTACTTTGGAGCATCTAAACAGACAATTTTAAAAACGAGACGCTATGATTTTCATATATATAAATTTGAATTTGGGATGAAAAAATCTCTAACCATTACTTGAAAAGAAAGATTCCTTGGTACGCACAATTTGACCATGACCTTATGATCGATGGATCTTTATCTTACGATGATGGATTTTTTGGCCAAATATTTTTAATACATATATATTACTAACATATTTCCTACTTAAAATAAGTAAATAAGTAAGTGAGAAAAAATACGGATTGTTGAGACCTAAATTGAAGATTTGGTTATAAACTACCCATTTTTTATCCTGAGTTATAATCTAAAGTTCTAAACACCTAAATCTTCTCCCATCCCTATTATTACTCTATCTTAGTATATTAAGCTTAATTTTAATTTAGATAAAAATAATAACACATGGGAAGCATGTAAAAATTTTATCCACGAGATAAAACGACGCAGGTGCCACATAGGAAGACAACCTTTTCAGGCGTCCAGCTCATTCTATAAAAACCTAATTATATCCAATTAGGCAGTGAGACGCGGCTCATCTGTTTCCCTCTTAAACCCTGTCCCCAAAACCCGCCTTTCCTCTTCCTGCGCTCTTTTTCGCTTCGCCCGCTCCCTGCTTAATTGCGCGCTATCCTCAAATTCAACCTCGTGAAATAGACTCCTCAGTGTAGTTCATAAATCTTTTCACTTTTATCTCCAGGGATTGACTTTGCCGTGTTTTCTGCGCGCCACGAATTATCCTATCGCAGCGCGGGGCTTTCTGGATGTTGCTGGTTCTGGTAAAGGACCTCCTTAAAACTTGTTTTTTTTCCCCTACTATCCGTTGGGACCGGCCAATCTTGTTAGATACAGATTTCTTCTCCTTCTCCTTCTTGTTTCTTTTTTGTTTTGCGACCATGACTTTGATTTTTAGTGGTTGGGCGAAGATTCTATTTTTCGTTGTAATGGTTTACTAAACGTTTGAAGACGTTTCGATATGTAGGGTTTGTACAAGTCGGTAATGTGATCTGGGTGTTAATTTATTTGTATTGTTTTCTTCCACTGTTAATTACGCAAGTGGTTGACGCACAGAAAAGTAGAGTTAGGGTTCTTTTCTTTTGTTCTTTTAGATGGTGGGCTTGAAATGTCCAGATAAAGCTGATAAAAAGGGGTGTTGAGAGGAATTAGAAGAAGAAACCGTAAGTGATAGAGAAACAACTGTTAGGATATTTTGTGTTTGCACAAACATTGTTAGTGTCTTCATGAACGACTTAGATTGAAGAAAAATGCGTGTTCGTATGTTTTCAAAGTTTGTCTGCATGGTGAGATATTGGTAATTGGACCTTTATCTCCATAGTTCAAACGCTGTTGCCATCATATTGATGATGAAAAGATGGGGAGCTGGCTGTTACAAGTGTATCGCATTAATAGTGATTTTTAAACTTCAAAGAATTTCGGAGCTTAGTTATCCAGAACCTTATATTTGACTTCTGCTCCTCTTAAATCTGTCTCCTTTTAAGTTGACATAATGTGTGACCAACTCAATAGAAGCCTGCTTGTAGCCTGGGCAGTGCATTTTAGTAGACTTTTAGGATTGACCAAAATTTGGAAATTCATAGAATAAATTGACATTGACTGTGTCATCGGACTTTAAATTTGGAAGGGGTATATATATTATGCATAGAGAGGGGGCTGCAATTACTTGTAGAATCCTTTCTATGTTGAATATGTGAGCCATTATATGCCACTGAAAAAAAAACAAAGGATATTCTTACTATTGTCATGTATGTTATCTTTCTCCAAATTCCTCTTTGTGAAACAACTTTAGTTATTGATAATGATCATCTTCCCCTTAATCAAAACAGAACTGAGAGCTAGCTGTATTTCTGGCGATGCAATATCTGCTGTAGATTCTGTCCTACCTTTCAGAATGTACATTGACATGGAGGCTCAAATTCACCAACTTGAGCAAGAAGCATACTCATCTGTCTTGCGTGCTTTCAAAGCTCAGTCTGATGCGCTTACTTGGGTATTTCTTAGCTTCTTCCTTGATTTTTTATATTATCTTTGTCGTGTCCTGCTTTAAAGGTTTATCCTTACCATTCCATGTATTCATCAGGAGAAGGAAGGCTTGATAACTGAGCTCAGGAAAGAGTTAAGGGTTTCAGATGATGAACACAGAGAGCTTCTTACAAGGGTAAATGCCGATGAAATTATCCGCCGGATACGGTATAGTGTTTCTTTCATCATTTGCTATAATGTTGCCAAACTAATTATGGACTATTGTTTTATGCCTTTTTTTTATTCAATGATTTGTTATTGTGATTGGAAATGCAAGCAGGGAGTGGAGGCAAACTAGTAGTTATCAACCTTCAATGCGCAGCGGTTCTCAACCTGTTCAGGATGTTTTACCCAGTCCAACTGTTTCTGCTTCTCGTAAGAAACAGAAGACATCCCAATCGGTACCTTCTTTTTGCATATAAAGTGATGTGAGCTTTAACCGCACTAGTGGTAGCTCTATGCATTTCATTGTTTATTGTCAGCTTCCTTGAGGAGCTGCTTCAGGACCCAACATTTCAATTATGTTCTTTTATTTTGATATACATTTTCCTGCAAATTTTGGTGCCAGGTTCAGTCATTACCTGGTTTGTCTTCAGTGAAGTCTTTGCCGTATTCTGCTGGGGCTGCTGGAGGTAGGCATTTGGCAAGTCGCAGTTCTTTTAATGCCCGCCCATCTAATGCACCTGCTGAAGCAGCAGCTTCTGATCCACTGATGGGGAAGAAAGTTTGGACTAGATGGCCTGAAGACAACCATTTTTATGAGGCAGTCATAACTGATTACAACCCTGCAGAGGTATGTTTAGGATTTCATATCTTTGATTTTTGTTTAATGAAGTTGAGATTTGATTCATTTATAGCTACCTCCACCCCACACCACTAGATCACGGTAGTGTTTTATACTTCCTTCTTACTGGATTCCCATTATTTGCAGGGCCGTCATGCATTGGTTTATGACATGAACACAAGAAGTGAAACCTGGGAATGGGTTGATCTCAAAGAGGTATTTCTATATTTTGTTGCTTGGAGTGAAACGGTTACTTTTAATTTATTGTATACTAATTTCAGTGCGGCAATAGTGCTAGATTTGTCAATTTGCAACAATGTTAAACTTTGTGACTCTACACATACATACAGAGTTTGCATGTGCTTAAGTATCAATTAGACTTTTTATATGATGATATAACAGCATTCGAAGTTTGTTATGGGGGCACTTAATAAGAAGCAACTTGTGGAATTTCTTTCTAGTTACAAACACATCATATAAAACTTTGAATAAGCAAGATTCAATAATATTAAGGGATTTAGAATTTCTCTTTCAAGTAGAATTTTAATTTTCCTATTTTTAAGTTTGTTAAGAATAACTCTTTAAGTGGATTTAGTATCACTTTTTAGTTTATGCATATAACAATGCAACTTATGTTACTTATCAGATGAGCAATAATGGGTATGAGTTTGAGGATTTCCATAATTGAAACATGCATTTAAAATTTCTGTTGATTGTTATCAAGTTGAAGCCAGGGTCAGTTATTTCTTTCATGTTCCTCTTGGCTTGAGAGCTATACTCATTATTGTATGCTTGCAGTTTCCATCAAGACTCAAAGTGATAACTCTTACAGGGACCTACTCCTCCTTTCCCCACTTTGATTATAATTATGAGTCTAATTAACAATTAGTCTAAGTTACATATGTTGGACGGTGATTCAGCTGGGTACTTGTTCCTGAGTCATTAATTATGATTCGTTTGAAGAAGAAAAAGCATGCACAAGTTAAAGCTTAAGCAGAAAGCATTGTGTGTGAGTGAACTTTTATTCATCGTGAATACCTTCAGTACTTGGTTGGTTTGATAAAAGGCAACATTCACATAGTATAAATTCAATGACTAAGAATATCTGCAATAACGTGAATTTTTCCAAGAGGATGATCATTTCTATCTTTAGGATATTGATACGTGATTGGTTATAGATATCACCTGAGGATATACGATGGGATGAAGATCCGGGCATAGCGCATAGAGGTGCTTCTAGTGGGCAAGGTCATGGGGTTAAGAAATCTCTTAGCCGTAGTGTTGATCCTATGGGTACTGGAAGAGGGAGAGGACATCCAAAGGTTCAGCCCAGAAAAGAATTTCACCCACCGCAAAATGGTATTGTGAAAAGAGTATTGGATGATTTTGAGTTGCTGAATACAGATTTACTGGTTAAAGAGGTGAGTGACATGCTTAAGCATTTTCGTTGAGAGTAAAGAAATATTAGTCATTTATGTTGCTGTTGTTATTTCAACAGGTGGAGAGGGTTTTTGATGTAAATCACCCAGATCCTATGGAACTTGAAAAGGCTAAAAATATGCTGATAGTATAATCTCTGAGCTTCTTTCTATATCATTTTTGACATTCATGCTCCAATTTTATTGCTTTTCTAACTATTGCCCGTGCAGGAGCATGAGCAGGCACTTGTTGATGCTATTGCGAGACTTGCTGCAGATGCATCTGATGGTGAAAGTGGTAATGGCCAGAAACCATCAACATAATCATACTGTATTCTATTTTATAGTCCAACATAACGGAAATCAGCATTATGTAAATAGACAATATTTAGTATTTTAAGCTTCTGGGTTGAAATTTTGAGAAGAATGTTAACTCTATTAACAAAGGGGGATCGTCTACCTTACCGGGGTGGGAGGGATTGGCCACGATCTATCTATTTTCGTAGATGTTATAATCACTAAGATCTATTTGCTGTGTTTTCAGATGGAGAGCACCCAGTTTTGGATGGGCAGTTAATGGAGACTGGATGAGAGGGTAGACAGAGGGAGACGAGTGACTCCAAAGGTACTGCTTAAGCTCTCTGGTATTTTTATGGAAGCGAAATTGTGAATGAGTCTAGGAGCTAGCCTTGAAAGGACCCATCTGTATTAAATGACCGGCAAGATAATCATTCCAGTAATGCATTTCTGCTTGTTTCTGTATTCTTGATATGTGCCAATTGTATGTCCAGTGGCTATTAAGAACATGAAGACTCATGTATAAAAAAACAGAACATGAAGACTCCCCATTCATCAGGAACTTCACAAATGTCAAATACAAGACCAGGACATAACACCAACCTCCAAGATCCCTCTCTATCATCTCATCTCTGTAGTTTTCCAAAACAAAATGCGACCATTTGACATGGCACGTCCTATGCAAAGTGTCAATTAAACACCTAGCAGTCCTCAGTATTTTCTACTTAGGACAACTTAGTATGATTACTTATGTTAAACGCTAGGTAGTTTATCCTTGTATCCATAATCTATGTACACAAAAAAGGGAGTCAGAAGCACGCCCATACAGGTTTGATCTATGTTTAAATAACAGCGTTCAAAAGAATAAAGGGTGGTAATTGATTACCCACATAAATTCCGATTGGTTCTGACTTCTGCACGATAATGTTTTGCCTGATGCTGCGTAATCACGCAGTGCAACCCATATTATCACTTGTGCAAGCAATCATGAAAAGGATCAGTTATTTTCTCAGAAAAATTAAGTTTCATGTGCCGAGTCACAGTTAATTATATGTATGAAGTTATCATCTCAGGCGTTCCATACAGTGGAAGAGTTGATCTGAAAAGCCAACGTCAAAGCTAAACCTTCTGAAAGAACTCCAAGAAAGTAGCTGTGGTTAGCTTTAATGGATTGGTTATCTTCTTGGAGAACCAAGCGGTTATGTTTGATGAACCGTTTTTCCATTTTTGTGAAGGTGGGAAATTTTAACTAACGAATGCCACAGGAACGTCAGGCATGCAGCCTAGGGGCCATATTTGGATGAAGATCCGTTTGAGCGAACAAATAAGTATACCCGTTTTATAGTGTGATTCTAAGATCCGAATCGGACATAAGAAAATACAGCAGCAGCAGCATTTAAGGTAGTAATTATATTCTTCCTTTCCGAGAGATGCATCGGAAGATTAACTTAATTGTGTATACAAGTTTTTGCTTTGAAAAAAGAAGGAACGCATCAAAATGGCAATCTACGATGTTAGCAAGTAGCAACAAAAGATTGCACGTAGATCCACCGCAAGGCGAAGTTATTACCCAATATAAATGCAAAAAGTTCACAGGTATTAATAACTCCTGCATTATTCTGACTCCAAAAACACCCTAATCCAAATCACTTGGATATCTGATTCCTGCTTTCTTCAGAGTGAACTCGATCTCTCCGAGGTCCACCTAAAAATTTAAATTGCAAATCTTTAATAATTGTCCCAAAATATGAGAATAGCACTAACTCAAATAATACCTTTGGTTTGGGGAACCGGTGAATCTTCTCACTGTTACCACCCCCATAGGGTAGGATAGAATCACTTCGTCTAAAAGCTATGGGCCTGTTTGAGTTAACGCTTAAAAAGTACATTGAAGCCAATCGAGATAAAACTCCTTTAACATATTTATCTCGTACACTATAAATCACATTGAAAAACTAATTTCTACAACTGATTTGAATAGGCACTATGATGGCTTTGGATTTTAAAAACTAGTAGCAACTGATTGTGCTTGTGGAGCTAAACTTGCTTGGAAACTTGTGATAGGGACAAAGTTTATGGGCTAATCTTCTTCAGTAGAAATATGATACTGAATGATGACTCACTTCTCACTGCCCATCAAGCAGATAGCATTTTATTTGCCAACAAAAAGACATAATTGACATAGGAACTAAATGGCAAATTCGAAATGGTCTTTCTGTTAATTTCTTCAATGACTTCTGGCTGTTTCTTGACAAAAATAAATAAAGGATTTATGCCTCCAAAGTCTCACAGAAGAAGAAGATGAAAGTGTTGTTTCTGATTGGGTTGAAAATGGTACTTGGAACTTTCACAAGCTTGCAAACCTCGTCTCAAGTGAAGTTTTTCACAGACATAGCAATCCTTCCTCCAATGCCTACTGCTGGCAATGATATAATCTCATGGAATCCAACACCAGATGGGACTTTCTCCCTCAAGAGAAGAGTGCTTATTTTTAATTAATTCATCTACATATTAATTCCAAATAACCAACATACTAGTACCTACTTTTTTGTTAAAAAATTTATGAATAGGCTAAAAAGACTTTATATTTAGGATTGGATATTGCTTGAAAGAGTTCTGTATATACTAGATCAGATTAGATCCATAAAAAAAGATTAGATTAGATGCCTCTCTTTTTTATATATAAAAAACAAATGAGACTATAATTGATTTTTTTTTTTAAAAATCCCTCTATTTCAACACTAAAGTCTTGAACCATCTTAAATTATCCAGGAAAATATTTAAAAAAAACATATAGGATTTGTTGCCATAAATTATAGGATTTAGTTTTGTTGGAAAAGATATCAGGTAAAAAAAGGTTTTGTTGTAAAAAATACGATTTATATTTTAAATTAAATCAATAAATGGGGGTACAAATGTCTTTCCCACATACACACAGAAGACACGAGCATACGAAACGGCTCTCGGTCTTCCTTGTGTCTCAGGCTTCGCTGCTTCCGCCTGCGACCCAAAATTTTGAATTGCACTGAATCACATCTGAAATCCGAGGAAAACTGTGGGAGGAATCGCACAATCATGGCCAGGTCAGTGAAATTTGAATTGAGCACTAGCAAGGGTGGTTTTGAAACGCCCGCTACCCCCGCCTCTGCTTCTCAAAGCAACGAAGAACGCAGAGATCTTCGTTCTCGCTACCAGCTCGTGAAGAACCTTATTCACGGTAATTTGTTTATGTTTATCTCTCTTCATATTCGCCGCATTTTCCGTGTTTAATTTATGATTTCATACCGTTCCTTGGACCCCAAGTCTCGAACGCACAATTTAACTTCTACTTCCCTGTAATTCTTTTTTCCGTCTTGCCGTTGCTATTTTTTTTAGTTATCGCAATGGTTAGGCTTGATTGAATGATTTACTAAACCTACCTTGAAATCCAGATTCCGTGTGTTTACTGACTCCTTTTCCTCGACAACAACTACTAAATAGCAGCCTGCTAATTTGTTTTTGCAGATGAAAGTAAAGACATAACAAGACCTGACTCTGACAACTTTAATTTGATCTTTAGAGATGTGGAGAGCTTACATCAACGAGGTATGAAATTTTCCGTAATTTGGATATCGACAACATTTCATGACAGTCTCAGTGGTCTTGGATTTTTTTTTTTTTTATGGTAACAAACAAACGTGAGTCCATTTGATTTTTTTTTTCCTCTGTTAGCGTTCAATGTCGTTGTATTTGGTTGCTGCCTATGTTGTTTCATGATACAATGTACTACTCGGTCGTTTGTAGTGCAACGCTACAAACCATGTCCTTATTTAGGACCGGAGGTAGCATATAATATATTTTTTTTGCTCAGGACTGCATGAACTCAGTACTTTGGAAGGATGTTGGAGTTGCTGTATCAGGTGTTTTTAAAGGAGGTGCTGGATGCTGCACCATGTAATGTTAATACTTAAAGCGTTGGTAGTCTTGTTATTTGTTGCCATGTTGTAAGTTGTAAATGTCTTTTTTTTCGATTTTTTCTTCTTCAGGATTGGCCCCATGGATACTGAAATAAATCAGAGGAAGACTGTTAATCGAAGAGCGAATGAGATCCACTCAAATTGCTCGGCCAAAAGAGGTAAAACATACCGTATGGAGTTTTTGCAAGGCAGAAATTGGTGGGCAGAGGTTTAAATTTTGTCAGAACTTTTTTTCATGTACAGATTGTTGTCTTTAGTTGCCAATGCTGTAATCTTCCTACTATCTTCTGCCCGTTCATACCCATTTTGTTATAGTTGGAACATAATAAAGGTGTAATTGCATTGTGTCTGAAGTTACTATGGAAATAAATCGTCCAAGATTTTAAAACGTAAATGCATCTCACTTTCTTTATAGTCTTTACTTTTTAGGATGCACAACTAGTCATTCTTATCGTATCTATATCTCAGTTTCCTGATGTAATTGTACCTTTTTGCAGCTTGATGGTCGTTCGAGGGAAAAGATAGTTGACACTGATGAAAACATGTCATCCATGTTTAATATCTTGAGGGAAAACAGAGTTGTCAGACTTGAAAATCTGGTATTGAATAGGAACTCTTTTGCCCAGACGGTGGAGAATTTATTTGCTCTTTCGTTTTTAGTCAAAGATGGAAGGGCCGAAATAAAAGTGAATGAGAATGGATGGCAACTAGTTTGTAAGTGACTTCAAAAATCTTACACTAATCTCACTCTGCACAGTCTATTTATTTATCTCTCAAATGATATTATTTATAACTTCTATTCCTGCTCTTGCTTTATGTCAGCACCAAGAAACGCTCCTTCTGCAAACACAGTTCTTTCTGGGGAAGTTGCTCACAGCCACTTCGTCTTCAGATTTGACTTTAAAGATTGGAAGGTATTCTGAAGCAGCTATGTAATAATTTTAGTGCTTTTTTATTGTGTTTAGAGGTATTGAATTTACTATGCTTTACTTTTTTTTCATTGACTATTAAGGACTGTTTAATTGGGAGAATGAAATAGAAGGAAAAAAAATGAAGTCGAGTTGAAAAAAATGATCATATAATTTATACATGTTCTTTGGTTTCTATATATAAAATAGTAATAATAATAAAGGACTGTTACAACTAAGTAACTTCCTTTTGCTACCTATTATTTCAGAGGCATAAACACACTCTGTATATTGTTGTGTATTATTCAGCGGAGGACATTACATTATATAGATGAAGCAAGGAGAAGAATCAAGGCAGAGGAGTAGAATCAGGGATTACATTTAAGGGCTAATTTAAACTAATGAAGTTGATATCT
>JAMWYP010000939.1:0-16656 GCA_025563575.1 Acacia pycnantha | reverse complement strand
AGACGGTTTTCCGAAATTCATGCGTTTCCGCCCCCAAATTGCTCGTGGCTCCTTTTGAGGGCGGTTTTGCGCTTTCAAGGGGCAATTGCTCCACAGGGCTCGGATTTCCACCAAAATCCGCCTCCTTATATCGTTTTCCACAAGGAATCCAAAATGGTAGACGGTTTTCCGAAATTGATGCGTTTCCGCCCCCAAATTGCTCGTGGCTCCTTTTGAGGGCGGTTTTGCGCTTTCAAGGGGCAATTGCTCCACAGGGCTCGGATTTCCACTGAAATCCGCCTCCTTATATCGTTTTCCACAAGGAATCCAAAATGGGAGACGGTTTTCCGAAATTGATGCGTTTCCGCCCCCAAATTGCTCGTGGCTCCTTTTGAGGGCGGTTTTGCGCTTTCAAGGGGCAATTGCTCCACAGGGCTCGGATTTCCACTGAAATCCGCCTCCTTATATCGTTTTCCACAAGGAATCCAAAATGGGAGACGGTTTTCCGAAATTGATGCGTTTCCGCCCCCAAATTGCTCGTGGCTCCTTTTGAGGGCGGTTTTGCGCTTTCAAGGGGCAATTGCTCCACAGGGCTCGGATTTCCACTGAAATCCGCCTCCTTATATCGTTTTCCACAAGGAATACAAAATGGTAGACGGTTTTCCGAAATTGATGCGTTTCCGCCCCCAAATTGCTCGTGGCTCCTTTTGAGGGCGGTTTTGCGCTTTCAAGGGGCAATTGCTCCACAGGGCTCGGATTTCCACTGAAATCCGCCTCCTTATATCGTTTTCCACAAGGAATCCAAAATGGGAGACGGTTTTCCGAAATTGATGCGTTTCCGCCCCCAAATTGCTCGTGGCTCCTTTTGAGGGCGGTTTTGCGCTTTCAAGGGGCAATTGCTCCACAGGGCTCGGATTTCCACTAAAATCCGCCTCCTTATATCGTTTTCCACAAGGAATCCAAAATGGTAGACGGTTTTCCGAAATTGATGCGTTTCCGCCCCCAAATTGCTCGTGGCTCCTTTTGAGGGCGGTTTTGCGCTTTCAAGGGGCAATTGCTCCACAGGGCTCGGATTTCCACTGAAATCCGCCTCCTTATATCGTTTTCCACAAGGAATCCAAAATGGGAGACGGTTTTCCGAAATTGATGCGTTTTTACCCCCAAATTGCTCGTGGCTCCTTTTGAGGGCGGTTTTGCGCTTTCAAGGGGCAATTGCTCCACAGGGCTCGGATTACCACTGAAATCCGCCTCCTTATATCGTTTTCCACAAGGAATACAAAATGGTAGACGGTTTTCCGAAATTGATGCGTTTCTGCCCCCAAATTGCTCGTGGCTCCTTTTGAGGGCGGTTTTGCGCTTTCAAGGGGCAATTGCTCCACAGGGCTCGGATTTCCACTGAAATCCGCCTCCTTATATCGTTTTCCACAAGGAATACAAAATGGTAGACGGTTTTCCGAAATTGATGCGTTTCTGCCCCCAAATTGCTCGTGGCTCCTTTTGAGGGCGGTTTTGCGCTTTCAAGGGGCAATTGCTCCACAGGGCTCGGATTTCCACTGAAATCCGCCTCCTTATATCGTTTTCCACAAGGAATACAAAATGGTAGACGGTTTTCCGAAATTGATGCGTTTCTGCCCCCAAATTGCTCGTGGCTCCTTTTGAGGGCGGTTTTGCGCTTTCAAGGGGCAATTGCTCCACAGGGCTCGGATTTCCACTGAAATCCGCCTCCTTATATCGTTTTCCACAAGGAATACAAAATGGTAGACGGTTTTCCGAAATTGATGCGTTTCTGCCCCGAAATTGCTCGTGGCTCCTTTTGAGGGCGGTTTTGCGCTTTCAAGGGGCAATTGCTCCACAGGGCTCGGATTTCCACTAAAATCCGCCTCCTTATATCGTTTTCCACAAGGAATCCAAAATGGGAGACGGTTTTCCAAAATTTATGCGTTTCTGCCCCAAAATTGCTCGTGGCTCCTTTTGAGGGCGGTTTTGCGCTTTCAAGGGGCAATTGCTCCACAGGGCTCGGATTTCCACTAAAATCCGCCTCCTTATATCGTTTTCCACAAGGAATCCAAAATGGTAGACGGTTTTCCGAAATTGATGCGTTTCTGTCCCCAAATTGCTCGTGGCTCCTTTTGAGGGCGGTTTTGCGCTTTCAAGGGGCAATTGCTCCACAGGGCTCGGATTTCCACTAAAATCCGCCTCCTTATATCGTTTTCCACAAGGAATCCAAAATGGGAGACGGTTTTCCGAAATTGATGCGTTTCCGCCCCCAAATTGCTCGTGGCTCCTTTTGAGGGCGGTTTTGCGCTTTCAAGGGGCAATTGCTCCACAGGGCTCGGATTTCCACTGAAATCCGCCTCCTTATATCGTTTTCCACAAGGAATACAAAATGGTAGACGGTTTTCCGAAATTGATGCGTTTCCGCCCCCAAATTGCTCGTGGCTCCTTTTGAGGGCGGTTTTGCGCTTTCAAGGGGCAATTGCTCCACAGGGCTCGGATTTCCACTGAAATCCGCCTCCTTATATCGTTTTCCACAAGGAATACAAAATGGTAGACGGTTTTCCGAAATTGATGCGTTTCTGCCCCCAAATTGCTCGTGGCTCCTTTTGAGGGCGGTTTTGCGCTTTCAAGGGGCAATTGCTCCACAGGGCTCGGATTTCCACTGAAATCCGCCTCCTTATTTCGTTTTCCACAAGGAATCCAAAATGGGAGACGGTTTTCCGAAATTGATGCGTTTCCGCCCCCAAATTGCTCGTGGCTCCTTTTGAGGGCGGTTTTGCGCTTTCAAGGGGCAATTGCTCCACAGGGCTCGGATTTCCACTGAAATCCGCCTCCTTATATCGTTTTCCACAAGGAATACAAAATGGTAGACGGTTTTCCGAAATTGATGCGTTTCTGCCCCCAAATTGCTCGTGGCTCCTTTTGAGGGCGGTTTTGCGCTTTCAAGGGGCAATTGCTCCACAGGGCTCGGATTTCCACTGAAATCCGCCTCCTTATATCGTTTTCCACAAGGAATCCAAAATGGTAGACGGTTTTCCAAATTGATGCGTTTCCGCCCCCAAATTGCTCGTGGCTCCTTTTGAGGGCGGTTTTGCGCTTTCAAGGGGCAATTGCTCCACAGGGCTCGGATTTCCACTGAAATCCGCCTCCTTATATCGTTTTCCACAAGGAATCCAAAATGGGAGACGGTTTTCCGAAATTGATGCGTTTCCGCCCCCAAATTGCTCGTGGCTCCTTTTGAGGGCGGTTTTGCGCTTTCAAGGGGCAATTGCTCCACAGGGCTCGGATTTCCACTGAAATCCGCCTCCTTATATCGTTTTCCACAAGGAATACAAAATGGTAGACGGTTTTCCGAAATTGATGCGTTTCTGCCCCCAAATTGCTCGTGGCTCCTTTTGAGGGCGGTTTTGCGCTTTCAAGGGGCAATTGCTCCACAGGGCTCGGATTTCCACTGAAATCCGCCTCCTTATATCGTTTTCCACAAGGAATACAAAATGGTAGACGGTTTTCCGAAATTGATGCGTTTCTGCCCCCAAATTGCTCGTGGCTCCTTTTGAGGGCGGTTTTGCGCTTTCAAGGGGCAATTGCTCCACAGGGCTCGGATTTCCACTGAAATCCGCCTCCTTATATCGTTTTCCACAAGGAATACAAAATGGTAGACGGTTTTCCGAAATTGATGCGTTTCTGCCCCCAAATTGCTCGTGGCTCCTTTTGAGGGCGGTTTTGCGCTTTCAAGGGGCAATTGCTCCACAGGGCTCGGATTTCCACTGAAATCCGCCTCCTTATATCGTTTTCCACAAGGAATACAAAATGGTAGACGGTTTTCCGAAATTGATGCGTTTCTGCCCCCAAATTGCTCGTGGCTCCTTTTGAGGGCGGTTTTGCGCTTTCAAGGGGCAATTGCTCCACAGGGCTCGGATTTCCACTGAAATCCGCCTCCTTATATCGTTTTCCACAAGGAATACAAAATGGTAGACGGTTTTCCGAAATTGATGCGTTTCTGCCCCCAAATTGCTCGTGGCTCCTTTTGAGGGCGGTTTTGCGCTTTCAAGGGGCAATTGCTCCACAGGGCTCGGATTTCCACTGAAATCCGCCTCCTTATATCGTTTTCCACAAGGAATACAAAATGGTAGACGGTTTTCCGAAATTGATGCGTTTCCGCCCCAAATTGCTCGTGGCTCCTTTTGAGGGCGGTTTTGCGCTTTCAAGGGGCAATTGCTCCACAGGGCTCGGATTTCCACTGAAATCCGCCTCCTTATATCGTTTTCCACAAGGAATACAAAATGGTAGACGGTTTTCCGAAATTGATGCGTTTCTGCCCCCAAATTGCTCGTGGCTCCTTTTGAGGGCGGTTTTGCGCTTTCAAGGGGCAATTGCTCCACAGGGCTCGGATTTCCACTGAAATCCGCCTCCTTATATCGTTTTCCACAAGGAATACAAAATGGTAGACGGTTTTCCGAAATTGATGCGTTTCTGCCCCCAAATTGCTCGTGGCTCCTTTTGAGGGCGGTTTTGCGCTTTCAAGGGGCAATTGCTCCACAGGGCTCGGATTTCCACTGAAATCCGCCTCCTTATATCGTTTTCCACAAGGAATACAAAATGGTAGACGGTTTTCCGAAATTGATGCGTTTCTGCCCCCAAATTGCTCGTGGCTCCTTTTGAGGGCGGTTTTGCGCTTTCAAGGGGCAATTGCTCCACAGGGCTCGGATTTCCACTGAAATCCGCCTCCTTATATCGTTTTCCACAAGGAATACAAAATGGTAGACGGTTTTCCGAAATTGATGCGTTTCTGCCCCCAAATTGCTCGTGGCTCCTTTTGAGGGCGGTTTTGCGCTTTCAAGGGGCAATTGCTCCACAGGGCTCGGATTTCCACTGAAATCCGCCTCCTTATATCGTTTTCCACAAGGAATACAAAATGGTAGACGGTTTTCCGAAATTGATGCGTTTCTGCCCCGAAATTGCTCGTGGCTCCTTTTGAGGGCGGTTTTGCGCTTTCAAGGGGCAATTGCTCCACAGGGCTCGGATTTCCACTAAAATCCGCCTCCTTATATCGTTTTCCACAAGGAATCCAAAATGGGAGACGGTTTTCCGAAATTGATGCGTTTCCGCCCCCAAATTGCTCGTGGCTCCTTTTGAGGGCGGTTTTGCGCTTTCAAGGGGCAATTGCTCCACAGGGCTCGGATTTCCACTGAAATCCGCCTCCTTATATCGTTTTCCACAAGGAATACAAAATGGTAGACGGTTTTCCGAAATTGATGCGTTTCTGCCCCCAAATTGCTCGTGGCTCCTTTTGAGGGCGGTTTTGCGCTTTCAAGGGGCAATTGCTCCACAGGGCTCGGATTTCCACTGAAATCCGCCTCCTTATATCGTTTTCCACAAGGAATCCAAAATGGGAGACGGTTTTCCGAAATTGATGCGTTTCCGCCCCCAAATTGCTCGTGGCTCCTTTTGAGGGCGGTTTTGCGCTTTCAAGGGGCAATTGCTCCACAGGGCTCGGATTTCCACTGAAATCCGCCTCCTTATATCGTTTTCCACAAGGAATACAAAATGGTAGACGGTTTTCCGAAATTGATGCGTTTCTGCCCCCAAATTGCTCGTGGCTCCTTTTGAGGGCGGTTTTGCGCTTTCAAGGGGCAATTGCTCCACAGGGCTCGGATTTCCACTGAAATCCGCCTCCTTATATCGTTTTCCACAAGGAATACAAAATGGTAGACGGTTTTCCGAAATTGATGCGTTTCTGCCCCCAAATTGCTCGTGGCTCCTTTTGAGGGCGGTTTTGCGCTTTCAAGGGGCAATTGCTCCACAGGGCTCGGATTTCCACTGAAATCCGCCTCCTTATATCGTTTTCCACAAGGAATCCAAAATGGTAGACGGTTTTCCAAAATTTATGCGTTTCTGCCCCCAAATTGCTCGTGGCTCCTTTTGAGGGCGGTTTTGCGCTTTCAAGGGGCAATTGCTCCACAGGGCTCGGATTTCCACTGAAATCCGCCTCCTTATATCGTTTTCCACAAGGAATCCAAAATGGGAGACGGTTTTCCGAAATTGATGCGTTTCCGCCCCCAAATTGCTCGTGGCTCCTTTTGAGGGCGGTTTTGCGCTTTCAAGGGGCAATTGCTCCACAGGGCTCGGATTTCCACTGAAATCCGCCTCCTTATATCGTTTTCCACAAGGAATACAAAATGGTAGACGGTTTTCCGAAATTGATGCGTTTCTGCCCCCAAATTGCTCGTGGCTCCTTTTGAGGGCGGTTTTGCGCTTTCAAGGGGCAATTGCTCCACAGGGCTCGGATTTCCACTGAAATCCGCCTCCTTATATCGTTTTCCACAAGGAATACAAAATGGTAGACGGTTTTCCGAAATTGATGCGTTTCTGCCCCCAAATTGCTCGTGGCTCCTTTTGAGGGCGGTTTTGCGCTTTCAAGGGGCAATTGCTCCACAGGGCTCGGATTTCCACTGAAATCCGCCTCCTTATATCGTTTTCCACAAGGAATACAAAATGGTAGACGGTTTTCCGAAATTGATGCGTTTCTGCCCCCAAATTGCTCGTGGCTCCTTTTGAGGGCGGTTTTGCGCTTTCAAGGGGCAATTGCTCCACAGGGCTCGGATTTCCACTGAAATCCGCCTCCTTATATCGTTTTCCACAAGGAATCCAAAATGGGAGACGGTTTTCCGAAATTGATGCGTTTCCGCCCCCAAATTGCTCGTGGCTCCTTTTGAGGGCGGTTTTGCGCTTTCAAGGGGCAATTGCTCCACAGGGCTCGGATTTCCACTGAAATCCGCCTCCTTATATCGTTTTCCACAAGGAATACAAAATGGTAGACGGTTTTCCGAAATTGATGCGTTTCTGCCCCCAAATTGCTCGTGGCTCCTTTTGAGGGCGGTTTTGCGCTTTCAAGGGGCAATTGCTCCACAGGGCTCGGATTTCCACTGAAATCCGCCTCCTTATATCGTTTTCCACAAGGAATACAAAATGGTAGACGGTTTTCCGAAATTGATGCGTTTCTGCCCCCAAATTGCTCGTGGCTCCTTTTGAGGGCGGTTTTGCGCTTTCAAGGGGCAATTGCTCCACAGGGCTCGGATTTCCACTGAAATCCGCCTCCTTATATCGTTTTCCACAAGGAATACAAAATGGTAGACGGTTTTCCGAAATTGATGCGTTTCTGCCCCAAATTGCTCGTGGCTCCTTTTGAGGGCGGTTTTGCGCTTTCAAGGGGCAATTGCTCCACAGGGCTCGGATTTCCACTAAAATCCGCCTCCTTATATCGTTTTCCACAAGGAATCCAAAATGGGAGACGGTTTTCCGAAATTGATGCGTTTCCGCCCCCAAATTGCTCGTGGCTCCTTTTGAGGGCGGTTTTGCGCTTTCAAGGGGCAATTGCTCCACAGGGCTCGGATTTCCACTGAAATCCGCCTCCTTATATCGTTTTCCACAAGGAATACAAAATGGTAGACGGTTTTCCGAAATTGATGCGTTTCTACCCCCAAATTGCTCGTGGCTCCTTTTGAGGGCGGTTTTGCGCTTTCAAGGGGCAATTGCTCCACAGGGCTCGGATTTCCACTGAAATCCGCCTCCTTATATCGTTTTCCACAAGGAATCCAAAATGGGAGACGGTTTTCCGAAATTGATGCGTTTCCGCCCCCAAATTGCTCGTGGCTCCTTTTGAGGGCGGTTTTGCGCTTTCAAGGGGCAATTGCTCCACAGGGCTCGGATTTCCACTGAAATCCGCCTCCTTATATCGTTTTCCACAAGGAATCCAAAATGGGAGACGCTTTTCCAAATTGATGCGTTTCCGCCCCCAAATTGCTCGTGGCTCCTTTTGAGGGCGGTTTTGCGCTTTCAAGGGGCAATTGCTCCACAGGGCTCGGATTTCCACTGAAATCCGCCTCCTTATATCGTTTTCCACAAGGAATACAAAATGGTAGACGGTTTTCCGAAATTGATGCGTTTCTGCCCCCAAATTGCTCGTGGCTCCTTTTGAGGGCGGTTTTGCGCTTTCAAGGGGCAATTGCTCCACAGGGCTCGGATTTCCACTGAAATCCGCCTCCTTATATCGTTTTCCACAAGGAATACAAAATGGTAGACGGTTTTCCGAAATTGATGCGTTTCTGCCCCCAAATTGCTCGTGGCTCCTTTTGAGGGCGGTTTTGCGCTTTCAAGGGGCAATTGCTCCACAGGGCTCGGATTTCCACTGAAATCCGCCTCCTTATATCGTTTTCCACAAGGAATCCAAAATGGGAGACGGTTTTCCGAAATTGATGCGTTTCCGCCCCCAAATTGCTCGTGGCTCCTTTTGAGGGCGGTTTTGCGCTTTCAAGGGGCAATTGCTCCACAGGGCTCGGATTTCCACTGAAATCCGCCTCCTTATATCGTTTTCCACAAGGAATACAAAATGGTAGACGGTTTTCCGAAATTGATGCGTTTCTGCCCCGAAATTGCTCGTGGCTCCTTTTGAGGGCGGTTTTGCGCTTTCAAGGGGCAATTGCTCCACAGGGCTCGGATTTCCACTAAAATCCGCCTCCTTATATCGTTTTCCACAAGGAATCCAAAATGGGAGACGGTTTTCCGAAATTGATGCGTTTCCGCCCCCAAATTGCTCGTGGCTCCTTTTGAGGGCGGTTTTGCGCTTTCAAGGGGCAATTGCTCCACAGGGCTCGGATTTCCACTGAAATCCGCCTCCTTATATCGTTTTCCACAAGGAATACAAAATGGTAGACGGTTTTCCGAAATTGATGCGTTTCTGCCCCCAAATTGCTCGTGGCTCCTTTTGAGGGCGGTTTTGCGCTTTCAAGGGGCAATTGCTCCACAGGGCTCGGATTTCCACTGAAATCCGCCTCCTTATATCGTTTTCCACAAGGAATCCAAAATGGGAGACGGTTTTCCGAAATTGATGCGTTTCCGCCCCCAAATTGCTCGTGGCTCCTTTTGAGGGCGGTTTTGCGCTTTCAAGGGGCAATTGCTCCACAGGGCTCGGATTTCCACTGAAATCCGCCTCCTTATATCGTTTTCCACAAGGAATACAAAATGGTAGACGGTTTTCCGAAATTGATGCGTTTCTGCCCCGAAATTGCTCGTGGCTCCTTTTGAGGGCGGTTTTGCGCTTTCAAGGGGCAATTGCTCCACAGGGCTCGGATTTCCACTAAAATCCGCCTCCTTATATCGTTTTCCACAAGGAATCCAAAATGGGAGACGGTTTTCCGAAATTGATGCGTTTCCGCCCCCAAATTGCTCGTGGCTCCTTTTGAGGGCGGTTTTGCGCTTTCAAGGGGCAATTGCTCCACAGGGCTCGGATTTCCACTGAAATCCGCCTCCTTATATCGTTTTCCACAAGGAATACAAAATGGTAGACGGTTTTCCGAAATTGATGCGTTTCTGCCCCCAAATTGCTCGTGGCTCCTTTTGAGGGCGGTTTTGCGCTTTCAAGGGGCAATTGCTCCACAGGGCTCGGATTTCCACTGAAATCCGCCTCCTTATATCGTTTTCCACAAGGAATACAAAATGGTAGACGGTTTTCCGAAATTGATGCGTTTCTGCCCCCAAATTGCTCGTGGCTCCTTTTGAGGGCGGTTTTGCGCTTTCAAGGGGCAATTGCTCCACAGGGCTCGGATTTCCACTGAAATCCGCCTCCTTATATCGTTTTCCACAAGGAATACAAAATGGTAGACGGTTTTCCGAAATTGATGCGTTTCTGCCCCCAAATTGCTCGTGGCTCCTTTTGAGGGCGGTTTTGCGCTTTCAAGGGGCAATTGCTCCACAGGGCTCGGATTTCCACTGAAATCCGCCTCCTTATATCGTTTTCCACAAGGAATACAAAATGGTAGACGGTTTTCCGAAATTGATGCGTTTCCGCCCCCAAATTGCTCGTGGCTCCTTTTGAGGGCGGTTTTGCGCTTTCAAGGGGCAATTGCTCCACAGGGCTCGGATTTCCACTGAAATCCGCCTCCTTATATCGTTTTCCACAAGGAATACAAAATGGTAGACGGTTTTCCGAAATTGATGCGTTTCTGCCCCCAAATTGCTCGTGGCTCCTTTTGAGGGCGGTTTTGCGCTTTCAAGGGGCAATTGCTCCACAGGGCTCGGATTTCCACTGAAATCCGCCTCCTTATATCGTTTTCCACAAGGAATCCAAAATGGGAGACGCTTTTCCAAATTCATGCGTTTCTGCCCCCAAATTGCTCGTGGCTCCTTTTGAGGGCGGTTTTGCGCTTTCAAGGGGCAATTGCTCCACAGGGCTCGGATTTCCACTAAAATCCGCCTCCTTATATCGTTTTCCACAAGGAATCCAAAATGGGAGACGGTTTTCCGAAATTGATGCGTTTCCGCCCGAAATTGCTCGTGGCTCCTTTTGAGGGCGGTTTTGCGCTTTCAAGGGGCAATTGCTCCACAGGGCTCGGATTTCCACTGAAATCCGCCTCCTTATATCGTTTTCCACAAGGAATACAAAATGGTAGACGGTTTTCCGAAATTGATGCGTTTCCGCCCCCAAATTGCTCGTGGCTCCTTTTGAGGGCGGTTTTGCGCTTTCAAGGGGCAATTGCTCCACAGGGCTCGGATTTCCACTGAAATCCGCCTCCTTATATCGTTTTCCACAAGGAATACAAAATGGTAGACGGTTTTCCGAAATTGATGCGTTTCTGCCCCGAAATTGCTCGTGGCTCCTTTTGAGGGCGGTTTTGCGCTTTCAAGGGGCAATTGCTCCACAGGGCTCGGATTTCCACTAAAATCCGCCTCCTTATATCGTTTTCCACAAGGAATCCAAAATGGTAGACGGTTTTCCGAAATTGATGCGTTTCTGCCCCCAAATTGCTCGTGGCTCCTTTTGAGGGCGGTTTTGCGCTTTCAAGGGGCAATTGCTCCACAGGGCTCGGATTTCCACTGAAATCCGCCTCCTTATATCGTTTTCCACAAGGAATACAAAATGGTAGACGGTTTTCCGAAATTGATGCGTTTCTGCCCCCAAATTGCTCGTGGCTCCTTTTGAGGGCGGTTTTGCGCTTTCAAGGGGCAATTGCTCCACAGGGCTCGGATTTCCACTGAAATCCGCCTCCTTATATCGTTTTCCACAAGGAATCCAAAATGGGAGACGGTTTTCCGAAATTGATGCGTTTCCGCCCCCAAATTGCTCGTGGCTCCTTTTGAGGGCGGTTTTGCGCTTTCAAGGGGCAATTGCTCCACAGGGCTCGGATTTCCACTGAAATCCGCCTCCTTATATCGTTTTCCACAAGGAATACAAAATGGTAGACGGTTTTCCGAAATTGATGCGTTTCTGCCCCCAAATTGCTCGTGGCTCCTTTTGAGGGCGGTTTTGCGCTTTCAAGGGGCAATTGCTCCACAGGGCTCGGATTTCCACTGAAATCCGCCTCCTTATATCGTTTTCCACAAGGAATCCAAAATGGGAGACGCTTTTCCAAATTCATGCGTTTCCGGCCCCAAATTGCTCGTGGCTCCTTTTGAGGGCGGTTTTGCGCTTTCAAGGGGCAATTGCTCCACAGGGCTCGGATTTCCACTGAAATCCGCCTCCTTATATCGTTTTCCACAAGGAATACAAAATGGTAGACGGTTTTCCGAAATTGATGCGTTTCTGCCCCCAAATTGCTCGTGGCTCCTTTTGAGGGCGGTTTTGCGCTTTCAAGGGGCAATTGCTCCACAGGGCTCGGATTTCCACTGAAATCCGCCTCCTTATATCGTTTTCCACAAGGAATACAAAATGGTAGACGGTTTTCCGAAATTGATGCGTTTCTGCCCCCAAATTGCTCGTGGCTCCTTTTGAGGGCGGTTTTGCGCTTTCAAGGGGCAATTGCTCCACAGGGCTCGGATTTCCACTGAAATCCGCCTCCTTATATCGTTTTCCACAAGGAATACAAAATGGTAGACGGTTTTCCGAAATTGATGCGTTTCTGCCCCCAAATTGCTCGTGGCTCCTTTTGAGGGCGGTTTTGCGCTTTCAAGGGGCAATTGCTCCACAGGGCTCGGATTTCCACTGAAATCCGCCTCCTTATTTCGTTTTCCACAAGGAATCCAAAATGGTAGACGGTTTTCCAAAATTCATGCGTTTCTGCCCCCAAATTGCTCGTGGCACCTTTTGAGGGCGGTTTTGCGCTTTCAAGGGGCAATTGCTCCACAGGGCTCGGATTTCCACTAAAATCCGCCTCCTTATATCGTTTTCCACAAGGAATCCAAAATGGGAGACGGTTTTCCAAATTGATGTGTTTCCGCCCCCAAATTGCTCGTGGCTCCTTTTGAGGGCGGTTTTGCGCTTTCAAGGGGCAATTGCTCCACAGGGCTCGGATTTCCACTGAAATCCGCCTCCTTATATCGTTTTCCACAAGGAATACAAAATGGTAGACGGTTTTCCGAAATTGATGCGTTTCTGCCCCCAAATTGCTCGTGGCTCCTTTTGAGGGCGGTTTTGCGCTTTCAAGGGGCAATTGCTCCACAGGGCTCGGATTTCCACTGAAATCCGCCTCCTTATATCGTTTTCCACAAGGAATACAAAATGGTAGACGGTTTTCCGAAATTGATGCGTTTCCGCCCCCAAATTGCTCGTGGCTCCTTTTGAGGGCGGTTTTGCGCTTTCAAGGGGCAATTGCTCCACAGGGCTCGGATTTCCACTGAAATCCGCCTCCTTATATCGTTTTCCACAAGGAATACAAAATGGTAGACGGTTTTCCGAAATTGATGCGTTTCTGCCCCCAAATTGCTCGTGGCTCCTTTTGAGGGCGGTTTTGCGCTTTCAAGGGGCAATTGCTCCACAGGGCTCGGATTTCCACTGAAATCCGCCTCCTTATATCGTTTTCCACAAGGAATCCAAAATGGGAGACGGTTTTCCGAAATTGATGCGTTTCCGCCCCCAAATTGCTCGTGGCTCCTTTTGAGGGCGGTTTTGCGCTTTCAAGGGGCAATTGCTCCACAGGGCTCGGATTTCCACTGAAATCCGCCTCCTTATATCGTTTTCCACAAGGAATACAAAATGGTAGACGGTTTTCCGAAATTGATGCGTTTCTGCCCCCAAATTGCTCGTGGCTCCTTTTGAGGGCGGTTTTGCGCTTTCAAGGGGCAATTGCTCCACAGGGCTCGGATTTCCACTGAAATCCGCCTCCTTATATCGTTTTCCACAAGGAATCCAAAATGGTAGACGGTTTTCCAAAATTTATGCGTTTCTGCCCCAAATTGCTCGTGGCTCCTTTTGAGGGCGGTTTTGCGCTTTCAAGGGGCAATTGCTCCACAGGGCTCGGATTTCCACTAAATCCGCCTCCTTATATCGTTTTCCACAAGGAATACAAAATGGTAGACGGTTTTCCGAAATTGATGCGTTTCTGCCCCCAAATTGCTCGTGGCTCCTTTTGAGGGCGGTTTTGCGCTTTCAAGGGGCAATTGCTCCACAGGGCTCGGATTTCCACTGAAATCCGCCTCCTTATATCGTTTTCCACAAGGAATACAAAATGGTAGACGGTTTTCCGAAATTGATGCGTTTCTGCCCCCAAATTGCTCGTGGCTCCTTTTGAGGGCGGTTTTGCGCTTTCAAGGGGCAATTGCTCCACAGGGCTCGGATTTCCACTGAAATCCGCCTCCTTATTTCGTTTTCCACAAGGAATCCAAAATGGGAGACGGTTTTCCGAAATTGATGCGTTTCCGCCCCCAAATTGCTCGTGGCTCCTTTTGAGGGCGGTTTTGCGCTTTCAAGGGGCAATTGCTCCACAGGGCTCGGATTTCCACTGAAATCCGCCTCCTTATATCGTTTTCCACAAGGAATACAAAATGGTAGACGGTTTTCCGAAATTGATGCGTTTCTGCCCCCAAATTGCTCGTGGCTCCTTTTGAGGGCGGTTTTGCGCTTTCAAGGGGCAATTGCTCCACAGGGCTCGGATTTCCACTGAATCCGCCTCCTTATATCGTTTTCCACAAGGAATACAAAATGGTAGACGGTTTTCCGAAATTGATGCGTTTCTGCCCCCAAATTGCTCGTGGCTCCTTTTGAGGGCGGTTTTGCGCTTTCAAGGGGCAATTGCTCCACAGGGCTCGGATTTCCACTGAAATCCGCCTCCTTATATCGTTTTCCACAAGGAATCCAAAATGGGAGACGGTTTTCCGAAATTGATGCGTTTCCGCCCCCAAATTGCTCGTGGCTCCTTTTGAGGGCGGTTTTGCGCTTTCAAGGGGCAATTTGCTCCACAGGGCTCGGATTACCACTGAAATCCGCCTCCTTATATCGTTTTCCACAAGGAATACAAAATGGTAGACGGTTTTCCGAAATTGATGCGTTTCTGCCCCCAAATTGCTCGTGGCTCCTTTTGAGGGCGGTTTTGCGCTTTCAAGGGGCAATTGCTCCACAGGGCTCGGATTTCCACTGAAATCCGCCTCCTTATATCGTTTTCCACAAGGAATACAAAATGGTAGACGGTTTTCCGAAATTGATGCGTTTCTGCCCCCAAATTGCTCGTGGCTCCTTTTGAGGGCGGTTTTGCGCTTTCAAGGGGCAATTGCTCCACAGGGCTCGGATTTCCACTGAAATCCGCCTCCTTATATCGTTTTCCACAAGGAATCCAAAATGGGAGACGGTTTTCCGAAATTGATGCGTTTCGGCCCCCAAATTGCTCGTGGCTCCTTTTGAGGGCGGTTTTGCGCTTTCAAGGGGCAATTGCTCCACAGGGCTCGGATTTCCACTGAAATCCGCCTCCTTATATCGTTTTCCACAAGGAATACAAAATGGTAGACGGTTTTCCGAAATTGATGCGTTTCCGCCCCCAAATTGCTCGTGGCTCCTTTTGAGGGCGGTTTTGCGCTTTCAAGGGGCAATTGCTCCACAGGGCTCGGATTTCCACTAAAATCCGCCTCCTTATATCGTTTTCCACAAGGAATCCAAAATGGGAGACGGTTTTCCGAAATTGATGCGTTTCCGCCCCCAAATTGCTCGTGGCTCCTTTTGAGGGCGGTTTTGCGCTTTCAAGGGGCAATTGCTCCACAGGGCTCGGATTTCCACTGAAATCCGCCTCCTTATATCGTTTTCCACAAGGAATCCAAAATGGTAGACGCTTTTCCAAATTGATGCGTTTCCGCCCCCAAATTGCTCGTGGCTCCTTTTGAGGGCGGTTTTGCGCTTTCAAGGGGCAATTGCTCCACAGGGCTCGGATTTCCACTGAAATCCGCCTCCTTATATCGTTTTCCACAAGGAATACAAAATGGTAGACGGTTTTCCGAAATTGATGCGTTTCCGCCCCCAAATTGCTCGTGGCTCCTGCGCTTTCAAGGGGCAATTGCTCCACAGGGCTCGGATTTCCACTGAAATCCGCCTCCTTATATCGTTTTCCACAAGGAATCCAAAATGGGAGACGGTTTTCCGAAATTGATGCGTTTCCGCCCCGAAATTGCTCGTGGCTCCTTTTGAGGGCGGTTTTGCGCTTTCAAGGGGCAATTGCTCCACAGGGCTCGGATTTCCACTGAAATCCGCCTCCTTATATCGTTTTCCACAAGGAATACAAAATGGTAGACGGTTTTCCGAAATTGATGCGTTTCTGCCCCCAAATTGCTCGTGGCTCCTTTTGAGGGCGGTTTTGCGCTTTCAAGGGGCAATTGCTCCACAGGGCTCGGATTTCCACTGAAATCCGCCTCCTTATATCGTTTTCCACAAGGAATACAAAATGGTAGACGGTTTTCCGAAATTGATGCGTTTCCGCGCCCCCAAATTGCTCGTGGCTCCTTTTGAGGGCGGTTTTGCGCTTTCAAGGGGCAATTGCTCCACAGGGCTCGGATTTCCACTAAAATCCGCCTCCTTATATCGTTTTCCACAAGGAATCCAAAATGGTAGACGGTTTTCCGAAATTGATGCGTTTCTGCCCCCAAATTGCTCGTGGCTCCTTTTGAGGGCGGTTTTGCGCTTTCAAGGGGCAATTGCTCCACAGGGCTCGGATTTCCACTGAAATCCGCCTCCTTATATCGTTTTCCACAAGGAATCCAAAATGGTAGACGGTTTCCGAAATTGATGCGTTTCCGCCCCCAAATTGCTCGTGGCTCCTTTTGAGGGCGGTTTTGCGCTTTCAAGGGGCAATTGCTCCACAGGGCTCGGATTTCCACTAAAATCCGCCTCCTTATATCGTTTTCCACAAGGAATCCAAAATGGGAGACGGTTTTCCGAAATTGATGCGTTTCCGGCCCCAAATTGCTCGTGGCTCCTTTTGAGGGCGGTTTTGCGCTTTCAAGGGGCAATTGCTCCACAGGGCTCGGATTTCCACTGAAATCCGCCTCCTTATATCGTTTTCCACAAGGAATACAAAATGGTAGACGGTTTTCCGAAATTGATGCGTTTCCGCCCCCAAATTGCTCGTGGCTCCTTTTGAGGGCGGTTTTGCGCTTTCAAGGGGCAATTGCTCCACAGGGCTCGGATTTCCACTGAAATCCGCCTCCTTATATCGTTTTCCACAAGGAATACAAAATGGTAGACGGTTTTCCGAAATTGATGCGTTTCTGCCCCCAAATTGCTCGTGGCTCCTTTTGAGGGCGGTTTTGCGCTTTCAAGGGGCAATTGCTCCACAGGGCTCGGATTACCACTGAAATCCGCCTCCTTATATCGTTTTCCACAAGGAATACAAAATGGTAGACGGTTTTCCGAAATTGATGCGTTTCTGCCCCCAAATTGCTCGTGGCTCCTTTTGAGGGCGGTTTTGCGCTTTCAAGGGGCAATTGCTC
>JAMWYP010000094.1:1533718-1625732 GCA_025563575.1 Acacia pycnantha | reverse complement strand
TCAAAAGGAATAATTAATGATTGCAGGGAATGGGACAGTCCGGATCTATCAAACAAGGCAAATGATTTTCCGATCACACATCATGATATAAATCTGGATTCCGATGTTCTGTTCACGATATCTATCAATTTTATTTCTTTCTTTACCAGAAATCGATGAGAAGATGATGAGAGTGAGGCTGTTTTCTCTCACAAGGTGGTCGGGTTGAGATTTTGATAGCTCGCACTCATGAATTATTGGTTGTCATCACAGAGAAACAAATGGCACTTTAAGCAAAATGCGAACTTTACAAAGCAATATAATGGACGAGAGAGATGTGGGTCTTGTTTAAACTATTTACTGCTAGCTAGCTCTATATGCATGAAATGATGAGGGAGGGACCCAGAAAGTAGGTTGATCATCTAGTGGATTCTCTTGGACGACTGACGATGAATTAGAAGCAGCCTTCAACTTTTGCAATATTATTGTGGAATGTGGATGTGGAACATTTTATCTTATAAGTTACCTTTATTATTATTATATGTCAAGGTTCAAATTTGTCCTGAAAGTTTCTCTCATGAGCAGTGCTAACTGAGAGTTTTTCTGATTCAATATTGCCCTAAAATATTAAAAAGGTGCAATGTGGCCATTTACCGTTAAAAATTTAACCATCAACGTTAGTTTTTTTAATGTTGGGGTAACATTACTCCTTTTTAGTACTGCTGGAACAATATTATTCCTTAACAAAAACTTCTAGAGTAACCATTACTCCTCAACAAAAACTTATGAACAAATTTGCACTTTAATCCTATTAATATTATTGTTTTTTGTTTAACGTTCTTGAGCCAGTATATGAAAAGAGGAGCATAAGAGAAAAAGATTGTGACATGCATGTGATCCAACAGCCTTTATGTTCCCCTTTAGCTCTCACCTACTTATCATCTTCTCTTCTTCATCCTGCTTCTTCTAAACCAAATTTACCACCACCACATCTTCTGTGTGTCTTTCTTGACATTTCGGTGAGTAAAGCTTTTTTTTGATTAATCATGTTTAGGTCAAGCAGGGATCTTCATTACTTAATTGTACTGAAAACACTATTTGGGTCCCACTAATAGACATGCGAGGTCGGCCATATAAAACAGGTATATAAGCATGCATGCCATTGAGCTATATAGTTCATCCACATCCATCAAAAGCATGCTTTTAATTAGTGGAGTTACTTCTTAGGCCCCACGTCAAATCAAATGGATCATATAATTTAATCGACCACTTTGCTTTGCTTTTCTTTTCTTTTAATCAGAAAAAGATTGACTCTTTTGGCGCAAGAGTTTCATGGTAGAATGTGAATATACTGCTCTTTCCATTCTTATTCTTTAACAGCAGGCCATTCAGGTATCTCATATCATATATGTAAATAGAAAGATCTCATTTTTTTAACGTAGAAGTGGTATGGACGTCGACTTTATGAAAGAGAGAAAGGGAAAAAAATAAAGGGAGAGAAAAAGAGAGAAGAAAGAAGAAAAAAGAGGGATGGGTTACGTTGAAAGATTGGGGGAAGACCTCCCTTGTTGAGTTGTTGTTCTCTCCTTTTGATGTAACTCTAAAGGATGTAAAAAATAGTTTTTTTTTTTCCTTGTTGATGAGAAGCAATGATATATGCATGTCATGAAAGCCTAATATTTAGATTAGAGATAATATTATTCTTCGAGTGCAAGTTGCTTTTCATCAATGTCTTTTTCAAGGGCACGAAATCAACTTTTGCATGGAAGTATATATATATATATTCAATCTACGTATTTTTGTATTCCTCCGCCTTAACTAATGTCTCCCTTTCCATCCGACCAACAACTTCTATGTAAAATTTTGTAATATGGGAAACCAAATTTAATTTGCTTAGATGTGCGGCGTAACATAGAGAGAGGTTCACTTTCAGAAATCAAGGAGTTTTAACACTTTTTTATTGGGGGGGGGGGGAATCTGACATGTAATATCGATCTGTAACATAAATGATAAAATAAATACTCCTACTAAACTGTTAGTTTTTTCTGGGGCTCCATTCAAAAGCAAAATTAAACCTGTTGGGTCAGATCAGCGCATATATGCTGTTTAAAATTAAATATTTCAATTTATATGGTTAGTCCATTTGAATGAACGAGATAGATCAAAGCAAATATTTGAATTGTTTTCAGAATTGATTTGATGGAATTGAACGGACATCAGTAGTTATTGGGAACATTGAAATCAGTATCTGCAATAGCTTCACAAAATTTGATGGACAAAAGAAAATGCATGGCATTAATTATCCAATAAATTTATAGGAGTTGTCAAAAGAATCTTAACAGTTAGTGGGTAAAATAATAATGTGACGGGAAAGAAGTATGGGATCCAAGAGGGTGGACGTGATGAGTAGAAACTTTTAGCGTAAACATATATCACTCCAATAATATACTATTATCGATTTGAAAAAGTTGCCAGAATAGTTAAAGAATGCGTTCATGAAGTTGATTTAATTAAGAATATTCATTATTAATTACATTTACATTTAAATTGTTTGAATTAATAATGGTGTACGTACAGATGATGAGAAGACAAGAGAGGTCGTGGGGTACTATATATATAATTTGAAGAGGTGAAGAAAGACAAAGGAGCATCCTTGTCCGGTCCTTTATTATCAGAGAGCCAACTCCTGCTGCCATCTATGTATAGGCCCTCGTGACCTTCTCTTTCATATTTTCCATTTTAAACCCTTTAATTCAACTCTGTTTCACCCATCTCATGCTTCACCCTAAAAGAGTATCAGTAACTCGTTTTTATGCATGGCGCAGAAGAAACAGACACAATAAAACAACCCTGGCCGGTAACTTTGTGTTTGTTTGCTATACCATAATTGCCAGCTCCAAATTTGCGTTATGATCCCAAATAGTTAGTTGGGTGAAAAATATCGTGTTTATACTACCATTGAGCCAAATAACTTTTTCAACCAAAAGTTAAGTTAAGATAAGAAGCTATTTCTTGTAGTTTTTTGAATTTTCAGTTACAAATACATCAAATCATATATCATATATAATAAATAAATCTCACATATGATATATCATCATATAATTAATACATAAGTTTTTAGTATTTGCAAATATATATTTTTTCAATAACATAATAAATATCTTTTATTTTCATAGCTACGGTTTTAATAATTTTTCTCAAGATATCAAATTATATATACTTTCAGCTTGTCATAGATTAATTTTTTATAAAATTATATCCAAACATAAATCACATACATGAGTTGATTTTTATCTAAATGTTTTTAAAAGTTTAGATAAGTTGACTATCAGGCTTTCCAGGCTACAATACATATTTTCTGGTTCAAAAAGTGTTTATGAGGAGGTGATTATTACATATTACCATTCTGATCCTATTTATAAGTTCAGTTTGACTAAATCTCACATACCAAGGAGAGTTAGGTATCTCAATGATTAGGGAACAAATTTCCAATTTTACCCTCATTTATAAATGGATACATTTTAAAATTTATTGTCAAATCTTTCTCATCTTTTTCTCTTTCCAACATAACTAGCGAATCTATCTCATCCTCATTAATATAAGAAAATTGTCACAATCTCATTTATCGGATCAAAATGACTTATAAATAAGATCAGTGAGTACCTATTAATAAAGTTCTCACGTCGGTAACAAGGTTTAAACTCACGACTTTACAAATTGTAATTCAATTCTTTACTAACTTGACCAACGTATAACGATCTTAACTACCATAATGTAGACCGTAATTTGTGCAAATTTCAAGAATTTTCAAAAGTTTAGTGGTATCGTACGTGATCATATATAGAGCTTTTTAACTTTTTGATTCTTTCGGTTGGGAAGGATTAAAATATGAGAAAAAAATATGTGGGTTAATGGTTAAGCAATTATTTATGGTGTGGACTGGAGTTATAGCGTGTGGAGGAGAGTGTGATAAAGCAATAATATGAAGAATGATTTTATTTGAAAGGTGCTGGCGGTGGTCACGTGATAGGAAAGCAGTGAGTGGGGTTGGTTTTCTCTTTCACAGTGTTATAGAAATTAGAATAGAATCTTCTTAGCTCTCTTGAACATCAAAGAATAGAGAGTGTGTGCTTTTGGTGGGTGAAGTGAATTTCTTTAGTCATGCTGGTGGGCTCGCTAGGATCTGTCTCAGTCGCCGACAACTTGTGAATCAATTCTTTTCGGTCTTAAATATAAGACATAATTAATTTTTAAGACATTAAAAAAATTAAATAATCATATAATATATTATGTATTCTTATTATACATTAGTTTATAAGTTAATAAAAATAGTTTGAATAAAAATTATAAATATAAATATTTTAGAATAATTTAATTAATTTTATTAATCTCTAAAAAATTTAATTTTATCTTATATTAAACACGGGATGAAGTATGAAATAATCCCTCGCTTCATTTTCCAGATTTTCTTCTCTCTCTCATTTCTTTCCTACAAAGCATATATCCTTATCTTTTCAATGGTCAGAATCATCAGAAGGAAATAAAGTTAATAAATTAATGTGATGTGGGTGTGGTAACTGTGTATCCATTAACTGCCAAATTACCCCCAAGTACTTTTTCTGTCTTTCTTTCTCCTTGAGCGCTTCTCTTACCAATCACCTACAGAAAATAAAGGACCCTACCCTATATCTGATGGACCCACCCTAATCCCAGCTTTTTCATCTATTGATAATGACATAATTAGGTCTAAGACTAATGTGATCGGGTAAAGCCAATCAATTGGCCAAATTTTCTGGAACAAGGAACAACAGTTTAATTATGACCAAGTTTGAATCTTGAGAAGAAGTAAATGACTGCCAAAGCTTGGGAACCAAGTAAAAAAACCTGGTTCATCAGTTTTGACTGATGTTTTGAAAATAGAAAAAGTAAGTAGGAGGATGCAGAAATAGGGTCGTCTTTAAAAAAAACGAGGTTATAATTTTTTTTTTCTAAAAATAAGCATGTAACATGAAGAGGAGAAAATGGGGAATAGGTGGTGGTACTAAAATGTTTGTTCTTAACAGAATACAAACAAGAAAAGAATCACGAGGCTATGAATTGCACTCTCACAGGGGACCGTCAAAATAAAAATAAAAAAAGGACTAACGTACTACTGTCTCCATGTCAGTCGCTGCAATGGTTCAGGCTAAAGGGTCAGTAAGAGATTGAACCATATACTGATGGGAATTGGGGCAAACTAGAAGAAGAAGAAGCAAAACGAAAGACTGAAAGACTAAAACTCGGAGGGCATCATTGTTTTCCAAGTCACTACATAATTATTAATTATCAGTTTAGTCTTTTTTACCCTTTCTTTTTCTTCTTCTTCACAGATAATTCTAGACGCTAGACTAGGCTAAGGAAAAGAAGCCATATTCCCATTTTTAGTTAAATATGGGGACTTGAAGTTACCAGTATTCCTGGCTAGCTGTTTCTTTGTTTTTGTGATATTTCGACATCGAAAAAATAAAATATATATATATATGCTCATGCCATGCAAATGCAATAAATTTAGCCAAAGATAAAAATCAAAGATAGAATTTTAACCAAAAAGTATGGTAAGATTCTTAGGAGCGTTTCTGTCACAATATTACTACAGTTCAACGATTGAAGTACCGTCTCGTTATATTGTGCAATAATTTTGTTTGGTTTCAATTAATGTCTAATTGTTAGAAGTAATGTAAATTTACTGCTGAGCAACATTTTATAGCGTAGTCAAATTTAGTAGTAAATGTAATAGCTCTAAAAGTACACATATCAGAATGAGTAGGGACAAATTTTACCATCAACTTGTTTGCCTGCTTATCTGAGTGGGTTAGCTAGTGCTAGCTGGGAAGTAATGAGTAAACTTTAAAATGTTTTCACAAACCTTTTATTTTTTTTCCGTTTTTTTGGGATCAGAAAGTTATGGCTTCTCTCAGAAGCTAAACCTAGGTTTTTGAAAAGCTCAGGAGTAGAGATTATTATTTATGGGGATTTAATTATATGCACATTGAATCCTAGAAAAGCCGCATAGAGAAATTGCAAAGTGAGGAATAATGATATGGGGAGTGGGAAGCTGGGACACAGTTGAGAGCGTTGCTTTTCCAATATAGAGAATGATACTCCACATTATCAAAATAATCAGTTATGGTATCTGTCCGAAATAATTACTCATCATTCTCCTATTGTTTTTGCTTTGGCCCCTCCATGCTCTATCTGCTTCTCTGTCCCTACCCTTTTACTTTCACTTACTATCACAAGATCAAAAATATACGACGCCTCACTTTTTTATTCGATATGGAATGTACAAAAAGAAACCATTTAGTTTGAGACTTTGAGCCCCATATATTTCGACGGGAAAAAAAGTGAACAACATGAATTCCAATTGAAAATACTGGATTTGAACGACGTAACCAAATACACGCGTAACTCAACTCTAGTTAAGGTTTTTTGTCCACTTTAATAGGCTGATGATATTTACAAGTGTACGTATACATATTCTTGTATGCTTCATTTTGGGGATACATTATAACTGATGTTTAGGAGGATTATGTAATGAGGTGGAAAAGCTGTAAAAACTTTTGAGGTCAATAATTCAATTAATCACCTGAGGCACGTCAGCCAAAATTGAAGAATCAAAGCGAAGGAGCTAAACAGGGTTATATATCAATACTATATAACAAAAGGGTAGGAGCACTCAGAGACTAGTGTCTAGCCCACATATGTTATTGAAGTTTGAGACGTGTATTTGCCAAAAAGACATATAAAACAATTTTTTTTAAAAAAAAGTGGTAAAGAAGAGAGGAAAAAGGGTCAGAGCGAAGCAGATGGAAGAAGAGAAGCAATGGAAGGGAAGGAAGAAATGTCGTCACCTCTCTCAACAGTAGTCTTTAATTTCCATCACGCTATACGATCTGTCAATGGAAGGGGAGTAATATCTTCTAGAGGAGGCAAAACAATGACAGAGATTCGAAATTGGAGACTGTGTTTGGTTGGTGACTTTAAACAACAAAAGGAAAACTACAAACTGAAAAGAGAACACTGGTTTGACGTGAAGCCAGCGGCCAAGTACCCCCAAAAAAAAAAAAAAAAATCCACTCGACCTAATTAATAAACGTGTAGTTGGCCGGAATATCCCTTGTAATAACGAGGTTTCCTCTACCTTTGGAACATCCTTCCTTATTTTATTTGTTTATCTATTAACCAAAGCTAGATTCCAATGAGTTACTCCTCCTCCTAGTTATAAAATATTAATTTAAAATTAATAAAAAAGTTAAAAATATTAAAGTTTTTATAAAATTTAAGTGATTTTCAATATTAGTTTCTTTAATTATATTAATTATTATTCTCTCATATTACCTTTATTAAATATTGACAGACATAAAAAAAATATATTCTTAGAAAATTTATAAGTACCTTCTAAAAATCATTAATAATATTTATTAGTTAATGTATTATAATAAAGACATATAGAATACAACACGGTAGAAAGGTATTTTTGTAGGGGGTTTGACTAATGTGCACTTAGGAGTAAATAAAGAAGTAAAGGGAAAAAGGGAAAAGGGAAAAGTAAGGAGGGCGGAATAGTAAATTCGCATGGAGGGGGAGGTTCGATTCTAAGAGGGGGATCAATGTCAGGGAGGGTCAGTGAATGAAACACACACGTAGAAGAAAGAGAGAGTCACGGGTTTGTATTGAAAGGTCCTTATTTCACAGTCCTAGACAGACACATATCCCCCCACCCTGGTTACTCCTTAACCGAGGAGGGAAACCACATTATAATAACCAAAAATAAAAACCAAAGACATCGCCAAATTACCGCATTACACAGTAGAACTAGTACTACTACTTCTATTCGTCTGCCCCCTCGTCATTTTTATCCACCCCCCATCATTCGCTTCCTCACCACTTCCTCCTCCTCCTCCTTCCTGATTTTTTTCCCACTTTGTTTGTTTGTGTTTTCAATGGCTCTGTTGTTGGACGACTGTGAGAGCATTTTACTGTCGTTAGAGTCACACAAATCGGTGCCGGCTCCTTTCCTGACCAAGACATACCAGCTGGTGGATGATCCCACCACCGATCACATTGTTTCTTGGGGCGAAGACGACACCACCTTCGTCGTTTGGCGCCCTCCTGAGTTCGCCCGAGACCTCCTCCCCAACTACTTCAAGCACAACAATTTCTCCAGCTTCGTTCGCCAGCTCAACACTTACGTATATATGCTTACTCACCCCTCACCCTCTTCCTTTCTTCGCTTCACGTTCTAACTTCAATTTCTTTCTTTCTTCTTCTTTTTTTTTAAATGAACTAGGGTTTTAGGAAGATCGTGCCTGACAGATGGGAGTTCGCGAATGAGTTTTTTAGGAAGGGAGCGAAGCATTTACTGTGCGAGATCCACAGAAGAAAGACAGCTCAGCTTCATCATCACCAGCATGTGCCCGTTAATCATCCTCCTCACCATCATCATCAGCTTCCGTTGGGGCTCAACGTTCCTACCTTTTTTCCCTTCTCCGGCACCAGAATCAGCGTCTCTCCGTCCATCGACTCCGACGAGCAGCCGCCCCATTGGTGTGACTCGCCTCCGAGCTGTACCGGTAGTGGTATGGTGACGCTGTCAGAGGACAACGAAAGACTGAGAAGAAGCAACAACATGCTCATGTCTCAGCTGGCCCACTTGAAAAACTCTATAACGACATCATCTATTTCGTCCAGAATCATGTCAAGCCTGTCGCTCCCAGCAATTCTTTCTCTTCCTCCTCTTTTCTCCTACCTAATAGTACATGTTCACCATCACCCATGCCTCCTTCTGCTACAAACGTTTCCACGGTCCAAAGGCAAATGAACCAGCTTCTGGGTTATTATTCTACCTCTGCTAATAACCCTAAGCAAACTTCTAACCCTCAACTATCCCGGCTCGTGAGACCTCCCATGAACTACACCTCAAGAAGTTCAGTCTCCATTGTGGAAGAACCACGCAGCAATAATAATAATACCAAGCTTTTTGGTGTGTCCCTTCTATCCAAGAAAAGGCTCCATCCTGATTCTGATACTATTACTCCTACCAATCGCGAAATGAACAAGGCTCGATTGGTCTTGGAAAATGATGACGACCTGTCCTTGAATCTCATGCCCCCTTCGGCATGTTACAATTCTTAGTTATATACCTCTTTTTTTTTTTCTTTTTTTTAAATTACTTCTCATTTTGTTTGTTTCTTTTTCTTTTTTTACTTAGTCTCAGTGAAGGAGAATGACATTGATGGAAACTTGAGTGCGCGCGTGTCAACGTTGTTTGTGATTCCGTGTACATATAGCACCAAATATTTATCTTTAATTTTTCCCCCACATATCATCCATGAGTGCAGGTAGGTTTTGGTTAGAGTGAAGTCGAAATTAAAAGCAAAACTTTAAATGCTCATCTTCTATCTCTGGATTCTTGTTGAGTTTTTCTTTCCGTTCATTGGTGCAATTTATTGCTCTACATTATGGGATTATTTTTCTTCCTTCTGTTCATCTCCTTCTGTTTCTGATTACGATCTCTGCATGTTTCAGTTGCATTAATGGCAGCCATTAAAAAAAAAAGGAGTTAATGAGAAGGGGGTTCCTTTACAGTTCTATTGGGTAAAAGCTGAGAACTGAGAATGTAACAGGCTGGCCTCTAAACACTAATTTCTCTGGGGCTTTCTCTGCCTAGCCCCATGTTACAATGTACGATACGAGCTATCACACTTGCATTTCAATTCAAAAACCGATAAAAGTCGAGTGATGTAACAAAAGATCCCCGGATCGATCTGACACCAAATGACATAGGTTCGCTCAAGAACAATTCCATAATTAGCTTTACATGATTCTGCTTATTATTGCTATTATTACCATTTAATTATAATTTACGGAAAAAGAAAGCCATCATACCGCCGGCCGCTTCATTATTTCATCGAGAGTTTTAGTTTTCATCCTTTTTTCTTTTTCCTTTTTTGAATAAATTGGGAGAGGAGGACTGAAAAGTAAGTAAGGAGTCTTCCAAAAAGAACGAAATGGAAGACTACTACAGATGGAGATGTAAGGAGGGGAATATAAAAATTGAAAATACGGTTAAAGAAGAGGAAAACAAGGAATTGAATAATTCGATGAAAGCGAAATGTAAGGAAAGACCAACTTTAAAACGTTGTTCGACACGTATCTGTCAAGGCTTCTATACTTCATTCTCAGAGAAAACTAGAAACCTTTGCTTTTTCCCACTTTAAGTAGTCATCTGATTAGTGTTTATACTACTCTCTCTGGCCTACACTCTCCTTTTACCCTCTCTGCCTGCTCTCTAGTATGTTTGGGTAAAGTACGTAGTTCTTTTTTAATTTCTTGTAGCATGTATACGTGTGTATATACGTAGTAAAGGGGAAAGGTATCAGAGAAAGTTATAGGTGAGCATTTAATTTTCACACGTTGTTGCCTTTCCTGGCCTCTTAGGTTGTTTAACCAATTCATGGGGAGTATTATTAAAATCTGAAGCAGAGAAACTGTGCAAAAGAAAGCAAGTTAAGAAAGATACATTTTTGGGGAGTGCAGTAGACAAGGGAATAAAGATAAAGATAACGGCAAATATTAAAGAATAAAAAGGTTGAATATCTTTGTCGTGCACTGCAATAATATAATTTCGTCTCATACGCGCAAAAAGCTTTGAGGAGAGCAAAAATAAATAAAACGAAAAGATAGAAAAGCCAATGGAGCACTAGTTTTTGAATTGTGTCCTTGATGGGGTTTTTGTCTTTTGGGAAAGGGATGGCACGTGAGAGGCACGACACGTGTGGCAAGTAGGGTGGGGGAAATGGGAGTGAGAGGGTTTAGTTGTGGTTTGAAAGTCGGGTGGGTTTTAAAAAGTGGATACGGATCAAATGGCAAAGAGGCTTTAGTCTTTAGCCTTTGTCTCTGAGGTTTGAGCAGCCTTATAGAACCACTGACTGAGGCCATCACAGAGCATTAGACAAAAGGTAAACAAAAGATGATATGTGGATTGTAAAGTCGTAAACTGTAAATAGTAAATACCCCTCTCCTCTGCTATATCCTCCTTTTTTCTTTTTCCTTCACTTTTTAAATTTATTTTTATTGCCTTTTCACATTCCCCCCGATCTTTACTCTCTTTTCTTTTAGTGGGTAAAATCATAAAAGTCAAAGGATTGCGAGTCAATATGGAATGAGTTCAAAGCAAAACCGGGTGAAAGACGAAGCCTATTTGCTTGGCCCAATCAGAGTCAAGTTCGGCCTTATTTAACCAGCTCAGATACTGTCGTTCTGTTCAAGTGTTTGTTTGGCCCAAATTCTCTGCTCAGTGTTCACTTTTCAGAATTTTAGATAATACCCATTCGATCTTAAATATAAGATAAAGTTAATTTTCTTAGAGAGATTATAGAAGCTAATTAAATTATTTTAACGTATTTTTATTTTTTCCTCCAAACTAATTAATTTGACTAATAAACTAATATATAATCTAAGAATACACAACATATAATATGATTAAGTAATTTATTTAGCTTTCTTAATCTCTTAAAAAAAGTTAATTCTGTCTTATATTTAAGATCTGAGGGAGTAATATTTTTAGCCTAGTTCTGATTTTAGAAATTTCATATCATGTGATACACGAAAGTGTCTGAGTGAAATAGCACAAAATATGATGAACCAAGACTGGGAGGTTAAGCTACAGAATATCTCTAGAGTGCAAAACATTATTGCTGTTGCCTTAATTAGCAAAGGAAGGTTCATCTTTTTCGTCTTCTATAAATGTTTGTCCGCTTCATCTACAGACTTTGTTTCAGAATGATTGTATGGGATTTAATCCCTTCTTAATCTAATTATAATACAAATGGGCATTTGCCGTCGCTTCTCACAAAAAAAAAAAGGTTAAGGTACAGATTTGCCAACGAATTATTACCCGATGAGCGTCTGGCACAAAAAAAAACAATTGAATGGACCAAATTGACCAACGAACTAATAAAAAGTGAAAAAATGTACCAAATAACTATTAAAAAAAACAACTATCACAATTATGTTAAAATATGAGGCATTGACGTAGGACGGTGGCGGAGACGCTGGAGAAAAGAGCAGTTAAGCCTTCTTGTTGGATAATGCATGGGTGGAAAAAAGGCTTTTAAGACCGGACAAAAGAGGTATCGTAAGAGCGGACCCGCGTCAGGTCTTGTTCCAGGCGGTATTAAAAGTCTCCTTATTAAGACCGGACTTGACACCGGTCTTAAAGAGTTTCTTTTAGACCGGACATTTTAAACCTTCGGTCTTAAAAGTCGTATTAAATATATCTGAAATATTTTTTGTTCGGTCCTAAAACTCAACCTTTAAGACCGGACAAAAACTCGACCGCTCTTAAAAGATCCGAATATTAAGACCGGACAAATATAAATCCGGTTCAAAAAATAGTAGATTCTAAGACCAGACGACTAATTATCCGGTCTTAAAAGACTGATTTTCAGGACCGGATGTTATAAATGGACCGGTCTTAAAAGACCAACTTTTAAGACCGGCTTAATACCTTTAAGAGCGGTCATAGAAATACATCCGGTCTTAATATTTGAACATTTAAGACCGTCTTATTTATTTGCGGTCTAAATTTTCCCGAATTTTTTCCCTGTTCTGTTCTTCTTGATTATATATATATATATATACACAAATCCACCATCCAAAACAGCACATAAAAGTCGATATACTTTAAGCTACAAGCTATGAACATGAATAAATTGAATTGGGAAAAAGAATACAAATATTATCCACCATGAGTTATGTGGCCTCTTAAGTCTACAACAACTAAAGTAATTTATACAATAAGCTAAGATAACTAATTACAATCACAATGAGTTACAAATACAAAGACGTAAATCAATATACATGTAGTCCAATATATTATTCACCATGCCTTCATCTGATTCCCACCCAACAACGTAACATGCATCATCTTTTATAACATGCCCCTTTGAATCGAATCCTGCCACAAAAACAAAACAAGAACAAATTCATAGTCAATGATGACATTGTTTAATTAAGAACATAGAAGGAATATAATATAGTTAAAACCTTAAAGTTTTCTAAGAATTCTGCATATGAATATTACCTTATGAATTGACTCTTTTATAAAGTGATATCCTCCCATATCCCTTCTTGATGATCATTTCTTATGCCGGATTCATTATCCGCTTCATCTTCTTCGTTCATGTCTGGTAGACCCCTTGAAAAAGGAGTACTCTCAGGAAGACCATAATTTGAATGACTTTCCTCATCAATATCAATGACCCTCTTTCCTTGGAGAGCTACAGACCACATTTTATTTTCTTGATCGGTGATATAGAACACTTGTTTCGCATGGTGCGCCATAATAAAAGGTTCATCTCCAAAACTTCTACTATTGACATCGACTAAAGTAAATCCTAGCCGATCGATCTAAACACCATTATTGACATTAACCCACTTGCATTTGAAGATGAGAAATCTAATTTTGACATAGTCCACCTCCCAAATCTCTTCAATAACCCCATAATATGGCATGACTGCCAATTTAGGCCTCTTGTCTTTCGAACTGGAGAAGTGCATAGATTCAGCCTCTAACATAACACCACTGTTATGGATTGTGCTCCTATCATCTAGGGACTTCGTGTAAAATGTATAACCATTGATAACATACGAATTCCAACTTCTGACATCAACATCAGGACCACGTGCTAACCATTTCATTGTATCAGAAACACATTCAGATCCCTCGACCTTTTGTTTGAACCAGTTTACAAAAGTTCTGTTATGCACCCTAATCAACCTTTGTTCGGTCATTCGATGGTTTTCTTTCCTTACAGCTTCTTTATGTGCAGATATGCTGGCTTGAACTTCATCAACATTATTCAAGTTGTATAAGTGGACTTGTGACAGTTCATCACGATCCACACTCTTTACCGAAGCCCCTCGTCTACCCCCTTCAACATGCTGACGTTTTGGAAGCCCAATATGTCTTACTTTGGCCAAATAATTTTGATAGAATTCCATGGCCTCTTCAGAAACATATTTCTGAAAAATTGATGCTTCTAACCGGTACGCGTTCTTTACATACCCTTTTAGGAATTTCATAGATCTTTCAATAGGGTACATCCACTGTAAATGGATAGGGCCGCACAACTTTATCTCCCTCACTAGATGAACCATGATGTCAAAAAATGTAGGAACAAAAAGCTTCTCAAGGTGGCACAAGATAAGATATCCTTCATTCTCCAATTCATCCAACTTTTCAATCTCAAAGACTTTACTACAAACCGCATTGAAGAAGAAACAAAGTCTAGTCAAAACGACCCGAAGATCATATTCGGCGATGCCTCGAATAGCTACTGGGAGTAGCTGTTGCATCAAGACATGACAATCATGAGACTTTTGGCCTACTAATTTCAAGTCCTTCATCGAGACAAGCCTCTTAAAATTTGAAGAATACCCTGAGGGAACTTTTGTGCCATGTAAACACTCACAAAGCTTTGTTTCTCATCCTTAGACAAAAGACAAAGTATGAGAAGCCGGGGGACAATAAGTTCTCTTCCCATATGGCCTTGGATGTAAGTCTTCTCGTATTCCCATTGCTTGCAAATCCAATCTTGCCTTCACACCATCCTTCGAACTACCTTGTATGTTGAGAAGCGTGCCAACAATACTATCACATACGTTCTTCTCCACATGCATGACATCAATACAGTGTCTCACATCAAGATTGCGCCAATATGGAAGATCGAAGAATACAGATCTCTTCTTCCATATATTTGTTTCTTTTCTACTCTTTCCAGTCTTACCGAAGATGACACTGATATTTTTAACCTTTTCATACACTTGCTCCCCAGTCAATTCCATCGGAGCTTCTTCATACTCTTGGCCACCAAAAAATGCCTTCTTTAATCGACGATATGGGTGGCCCCGTCTAAGAAATCTCCTATGTCCAAGATACACTGTCTTTCTTCCATGTTGAAGTTGATGGTAGCGTGTGCCTTCATCACAAACCGTACATGCTTTATGGCCTTTTACACTATACCTCGACAAGTTCCCATATCTTTGGGAAGTCGTTTATAGCACAAAATATCATGGCTCTCATTTTAAAGACCTCCTTCTTGAAAGAGTCAAAAACATCGACACCTTCTTCCCACAACTCCTTCAAGTCTTCGATCAAGGGCTCAAGGTAAACATCTATGTCATTTCCGGGTTGTTTTGGTCCCGAAATCAACATAGACAACATGATGTACTTTCGTTTCATGCATAACATAGGAGATAAGTTGTAAACAATCAGGAGTACAGGCCATGAGCTATGTATGCTGCTAAGGCTTCCATAGGAATTCATGCCATCCGTGCTAAGGGCAAGCCTGAGGTTCCTAGGTTCTTCGCCGAAGTTCGGAAATAATTGATCGATCTTCTTCCATTGAGAAGAATCGGCCGGATGTCGAAGCTGTCCATCCAAATCCTCTCATCTGCATGCCACCTCGCATTTTTGCATCATTTTCATTCGCAAACAACCGCTTGAACCTTGGTATGATTGGAAGATACCACAACACTTTTGCAGCCCCTTATCCGACTTGTACCGTGGGGTTTCACATATCGGACAACTCGCTTCTCTTCAAACTCTTTTCTATACAGTACGCAATCATTCGGGCATGCATGGATCTTTTTATACTCCATCCCAGTGGACAAAGTATTTTCTTACCATCATAGTAGCGATGCGGCAACACATTACTATCTGGAAGCATGTCCTTCAAAGCCTCAAGCAATTCTAAAAACTCTTGTCGCTCCATCCATGACGTGCCTTCAAGCTTACCAATTTCAATACAGCGTTCAACAATTGGTATTTTTTACACCCAGGGTATAGCGGCGTCTCTGCATCACTGCACATATTACCATATGTGCATGATCGCTCAAAAGCCTCTTCTCCTATATCACGGATAATGTCCTCTATGCGATTATCCATATCCGTGTCATTATCATCAAAGGCCACTTCCCCATGTTGAGACCCGCTTGACACTTTTTCACCATGCCATACCCATACTGTATAGGTCTTACAAAATCCGTGACAAATTAAATGTGTGTGTATAACTTCAGGACTTAGTCGACTTTCATTCAAACATTCTACACAAGGGCAATAAAACTTCCCCTATCATCATGGGCATTTTGTTTAGCAAATTCTATAAATTCCCTCACCCCATTCTGATATTCAACACTCGTTCGTAAAGCATTTATCCAACTGTAATCCATAGTAGAATTTCTATATATAGACGAAAATCATTGATCAAACATAATCCGAAAAAATTGAAACTTGCATATAAAATAAGCCAACATCCAAATGCAAATATATGCTCAAAGAATCACTTTTAAGACCGAACTTGCCCATTAAATGCATAACAAAGAATCACTTTTGGTCATAAATGCATCACAGTGAATCCAAGAACCAAAATAATGCAAGACGAGGAAATTAAATGCATGGGATGAAGGTCTTGTGGACTCACCTGTAGCATATAAATTCAAATGCGTTTCTTGAGTCTTACTTCTCCGACCACGAAAAACCCGAACGATAAGCCGGAAAATAATAAAGTTATATAATCGAAACACCTCTTACAAATTTCGTCTATAGACGTTTAGCTAAGGAACCAGAGTGATTGTCGAGAGAGGTACGCGAAGCAGCGACGAAGCAACCCACAAACACCGGAGTCGGAACCTGAGTAATCACTTTCGGCGCGACAAGAGATATTCAGAGTGGGAAATTTAATTTTTCGCGCGACATCGACACCTTATTTAGCTTTTTGGATTTTATTAATACCGGTTAATTATTAAATGTCCGGTCCTAAAGATATAACTAAGTGTTTAAGACCGGAGTTCTAAGAGTGTCCGGTCATAAAGTTTTATTAGTCATTTAAGTTTAAGACCGGAGTTTTATAAAACATCCGATCCTAAAATTCAAATACTTTTTAGACCCGTTACTTATAAAATGTACGGTCTTAACAGCCTTGGTGAATGAATAAAATAAAGAAACTTTTTTTTGGACAAAAAATAAAGGAAAATTATCATCCACAAGATACAGCCAAAAAGAAAAATATTGGAGAACAGCCAAAAAAAATATCAAAAGGTTATGTTCTTAATGTGGTCTTACATTACTGGAGAATGCACGTACACAAGAAAAAAAAAACAAAAGAAAAAAAACTGAAAATTATTATCCACAAGAATCTGACTGAACATGCTTGGCGATATTGGTGTGAAGAGCATTAATTTCCCGCCGGATATCAGCAAGTTCTGTCTTAGTTGCTCCACCTCAATATGAATCTCTCATTAGAGGAAAGCGGAGAGGGGTCAGAGGTAGGCGCGCTGGGGCCAACAGGTTGGAGTGGGGGAGCACGAACCTCTGCATGGTCTGAAAGCTGGAGGGGGCTGGCAATCTCAGGACATGGTTGGCAGAAGGATCAAGGGGGGGGGGGTGCGGAAATCTCTTCATCATCGGAAATAACAATGGGTCCAACGACCCAAGACCCTTCGGCCACAATAGGACGCACTCTCGCTGGAGGAGGCGCCCTGTATAACGATCTAACCATGTCACGAGCATGAGGTGTAAGAGTACCCCTACGAGCAGTTTGCTTGTATCTAACCATGGTTTCAGACTTTGAGCAGTTGGGGAAGAGAGCTAGGTAGTGAGGAGTTACGAGGTAGTGAGGAGTTAATAAAGACAGAGAGTTCGTGTGAGGAGTTAATAAGGACAGAGAGCAGAGAGATACGCATCGATAGTCAATTAAGAGCGTATTTGTTTAAATATCCGGTCCTAATAGTCAATTATTTTTTAACAAATCAATTCGATAACTTTTAAGACCGACCTTTTATCTTGTATCCGGTCCTAAAACTCATTTTTTAATTCAATTACGTTTAAGACCGTCTTTTTATCATTTATCCGGTCCTAAAAATCATTTTTTTCAATTCGATTACTTTTAAGACTGATATTTTATAATGTACCAGGTCCTAAAAATCATTTATTTTTTTATTTTCAATTTATTTTTTCAAGTAAGAATTTTTGGTTAAAAAATATTACTTTTAAGAACGGATCTTTTACAGTATCCGGTATTAAAAGTTCATTCTTTTCAAAATACTCAGATAGCAGAGTTCCTTCCCTATGTTGAAATGAATGATTGAGTCTCTTCGGCTTCCACATAAATTTCCCAACTAGGTGTCTCCTCGTATTCTGATGAACTATTCGTCTCCTCGTTAGTGTTTCCGTTGTTTCACATTGTTCAGGATGGTTCTCTACTTAAACCCGTTGTTACTTTACTTTCTTCACATTCATCTCCATCTCCTCCTACAACCTCCACCGTAATGGCTCCTCCACCACGACGAGGTCCTCCTGCTGGGCGAAATCCTGAGGCACCTCCATATCCTCCTCCGTTGCCTCCGAACCCGAACTTGTACCAGATGCTGCAGCACCTGATAGCCCGCGTCGATCATATAGACCGACGCTTGGGCCAACTGTTTCAGGTCTATCACGCCGTCAACAACAAGCTGAAGATCATACTCGACGCCAATGACGTTGAGTACCATACCTCTGATGACGACGTCTCCGACACTTCCCTCCCCTCCGACAACGATGGGGAGGATTAGAAATATTTATGTTTATTTTTTATTTTTTTACTACTACTGCCTCTCAAGGCAGAAAAAAATAGAAATAAAATAAAATTTTTAGATCCCAATCGCTTTCATTGTACTTGTCTTTATCTTGATCTTCTTTTCTTCTTTCCGACAAAAAGGAAACAAACAAAACATTGTCCTCTTCGTGGTGATCAACATTAAAAATTTGCAGAATACAGTTAACAGTTAGGACCGTACAAAACAAAACAAAACAAAAAAATATTGTTTACCTTATTCGAATAAAAACAAACAGAGTGACGATTCTTCTCAAGTTTGGACCATCGTTGTCGTCGATCTTACTTACCCTAGTGTGAACATTTTTCAGTGTCCTTTTCGTTATCTTCTTTCTTTTTCCGACAAAAAAGAAAAGGGACACCGATGATGATCTTCACATCCAGGTTAAGTAAAAACGAGGACAACGAAGCACAAAGCTTGAGAAGAATGCCAGAAACGAGGTTGTCTTGAACCCTAATGATTTGTCTGAAAACTAAGTCACCAACTCTATTTAAAGGAAGACTATTAGGACCGGACATATAACAAATCCACGGTCCTAAAAGTTAAGCCATACTTTAAAAATAAACGAAAATTTGAATTTAGGAGCGGACAATTAATAAATATCCGGTCCTAAAAGTTTCGGCAATATTAAAATAAACGAAGACTTTTAAGACCTGACTCTAACAAATACACGGTCCTAAAAGTTTAGCCATATTCTTTGGAATTTTACGAAGACTTTTAGGACCGGATATGTGACATAGACTTATAGGACCGAATATTTAACAAATATACGGTCTTAAAATGGACGAAGACCTTTAAGACCGGACTTTTAACAAATATACGGTCCTAAAAGTCGTGAATACTTTTCAGAGTCTCTTATGGCTCATTAAAACATCCGTCTGTACCTCAAATTTCAAGCACTAAATAGCTTTATCCACCATCACATTCATTCAGAAACCCAAAATGGACACACACAAATTGTTCGAAAAAATAAACAAATTTATTATTGAATTACATTGCCTTATATTTACAAATGAATGAATTAGTGGAAAAAATAAACAAATGTATGTACAGAAGGCTATTGTTGCAACAACATATATTATTTACAAATGAATTAATTTAGGACATTAATTATTGTCCTCACTTAGCTTTTCTAAGACCTGTTTATACAGATATTCACAAAACACATCGCGTATGTGCTCCACTTCATCATCAGAAAATGGTTTTGCACAGGCAAACCTCTGTAACATCAAAGACAGAAACAAAAATAACATATTACGTGCATATTTCATATGTAACATTAAGCCAGTGACTGAATTCAGCCAGAACATTTACCGTTGCACCGAATTTAGTCCTTCCATCCGCCACAATATCATATATGTGTTTCATGACGTACGAGCCACATAAGTTCGATTCTGGCGGTTGCTAACGGGTCTAAAAATAACAATAAATATATATAAGAGCATATATAGCTTACTGACCAAGTTCACAAGGCAGTTATGCCAGTGTCCAAATATGTACTAACCTTTGGTTGGAACCATTTAGGATCTTTGAGCTCATACCCATGCTTTTTTTTTTACCTCCATGTGGAAGGTCCTCATGGCACTATCATCAAAATCAAAAATTTATCATTAATGTTCACTGAAAATTCACAACAGAGATTTCAGACAAGACAATCAAAATCACATGCTTACTTGGTGACAATCTGCCTCAACGTAGGCCTTGCATCACCGGGAATGGAGCATAAGAAGATAACTGTGTGCGCCTCCATGTTCATGACGACCAACTGCCAGTGGTGGCTGAAAATTCACAGCAGTAAAGTTCTCAGTGATATATATAGCAGAATTAAGTGAATTATATTGCAGACAAGAATTGTGATATGTACCCGAGCCAGTGTGGAAACAAGTAAACCTTTCTTGGCACATCACACAACCTCTTTGATATGTACTGCTGTCTCAAATCCAGAGGTGTTGTACTTGCATAGATTGGGCACAAGAATCCAAAATCATCGATTCTGCCCTGTTGAACCAGTTTCTCATACATGCACTTACAAGAATGACATCGATCAGGGAATTAGTATATATGTATGTGTGTCTAAATGATGCATTTAAATTATGTAATCAAGGAAGAAGATACTTACTTCATAAACATTTGAACAATTCCACTAGTAACCTGCTTTGTCCGAGAAGCAGCATGGACTCTACATCGGCATTATCAATGTAAACCGGTTCAGGATGAGGGAGGCCTACTACTTCATTGACAGGCCATGATTTATCTTTAAACTATCTGTTGGTTACCAAATCGGATATTTTTTCCTTGGCCGTCAAGTTAGCAGTAGGGGATGGAACTTGAGGAGGGGGTGAAGCTTGATGAGGGGGTGGAGCTTGAGGAGGGGGTGAAGCTTGATGAGGGGGTGGAGCTTGAGGAGGATGGAGCTTGACGAGGAGTAGAGACATCTACAAGCTTCACCGGCCAAGAGATGAAGGTTCCCTTGACATCACTCACAATCTTCACTCATCAGTTGGGAGAGGACAGTGCATCAAAGATCACCTTTTCAACTGACACTCTGACTTCATCATCATCCATTTGTTGGTGGTGTACAGTTGATCTCAAGTTGTGGACAGTCCCTTTAGCAACCAATTGTCTATGACTATCACTATCCTCCACATACAGATGACAAGGTTGCTCTGACTGTCCAACAATGCAGCTCCCTCTAGTGCTCTGCTGCTACATAGGTGCAGCTGAAGGTGTCAAGGGATCCACACGTCTCTCTTGCCGAGAGCTCAGGAGAAACTTCATTTTCTCCATCTCCTCCTTCATCTTGCTCATCTCAGATTGAAACATTGCCCTCAATGTAGCTTCTTTGGCCGCTGATTCCTCATTTAATTTGGCAACCGTCTGATCCATCTCCTCCCGGGTAACCACACTTTGTCTGTGGCGTTTGGATTTACCAAAGTATTGCTTTAGGCCTACTCGTCCTCCAATCCCCCTTACACGCCCCGAGTGATCTACTTTTCCGGTCGCAACGGTCAGAACAGCATTCCTCCCGTCCGACGCAAAAGATCCCTCTGCCTCTTTATTTTTAAGATCTTCCTGTAAGATACAGATAACGAGAAGCTTAGTAATGAAACATGTTTAGTAAGTAAAAAATAACAATATCGATACTTACAATTCGTTCAACAACTACACGAGTTTGTTCACTCGTGAAGGCGTCGCTTGGCTTTTGCCGAATATACAACCACAACTCCTCGCGACGTATTGGACATGGCGGCTGGTCAACTACCGTAGAAGGATTGGATTCAACTTCATCTTCCAATCTCTTCCGCTTGGCTGTCATCAAATCTTTTTCGACCTTTTCATATCCGCCGCGAGAAGCCCTGTGTGGGCAATCATTCTTTCTCCCGATCTCTTGGTATTTTTCCCTTCTTTTCTGTGAATCAGGATTGAAAACAACTATCAATTATGAATTCCAGCCATGTCACTAATAGAAATTAGAGAACTTCTGCTTGATATGAACGTCAAACATTAGTCAAATTCACTTCATCAAGTTTCAACATTTTACTTAAGGAAGATATAGCATTATAGAAGAAATTGGGAGAACCAAAGGAAAGGGAGTTGCAGAATTGCTGCCAACTCAGTCAATTCATTCATTCATCATAATTGGTTCCTACACACATATTAGAATAACTAACTAACTACTTGCACCGAAACCATTACACGGTTAACATACTAACTAACTAACAAAGAATGTCTAACCATATTACACGGTTTACATATCGACTTGCATGGAATTAGGACATGCTCCTCGATGCGGGACAAAAGCAGGAAATGTATACTTCTATTCACACACCAAACCATTTAACTAACGAGATTAGATGTACACAATAACATTCACATATCCGCACAGGTTAATAAGCAAACAAAAGTGCAAACAAAACTAAATATAAACTCACCAGAGCTTCAGGAGTGGTCCGCAGCTGAACAAATTGTTGCCAAATTTGTTCATCAATAAATTTGTACTTGTGCCAGGGTTTATGGTCAGACTTTGTTGGCTAGAAAGGTCTTAAACTTCCTCCACCGATCAGCACAATAAGACAATGTTGCGTCTTTCAACTTCTCAGAGTCAGGGACGGTGTATGTAAGCCAGATAGTGTCCCAAATAGGATCATTTACTGTGCTTTGGTCCACATTTTTCCACTCAGCTGTCAAGATGCTAACCTTGCTTCGAACTAGACAGCCGACAAAACTAGTATATGTGGTTTTATTAGGACCGAAAGGTTGCAAATTTTCATCAAACTGAATCTCGAGCTTCGTCCTGGAATTCCGACTAAGGGATACATCCATCATTCGTGTGCCTTACCACGGCGTGCACGGCGCTGAGGAGGCTCATTGTGAGATGAAGAGGGTTCGTTCTGACCCACATCAGTGAAACCAGTATCTGGAGTTCCAAGAACACGACTGGAATCATTTTCACCGTCCATTTTCAAGACAGTAAGAGAGGAATGCCTGAGCAAATGAGGGAGTAACAGAGGCTAACGGTACGTGGGGCGAGGAAGAGAGGTAATGCAACAGGAAGGGTTTCGCAACGTGAACAGGGGTTCGTTCTTCAGTGAGAGTGACAAAAGCTTCCGCGCGAAGAAACATATATTTGGCGCCTAATTTTTAAGACCGGACAAATGAGTATATACGGTCTTAAAAGTTAACATTTAAGACCGGTCTTTCTAAAACTCCGGTCTTAAAATTAATTATTTTTTTATTTAAACTTTAGTACCGGCCTGATTTTACGACCGGTCTTAAAAGTCTAACTTTTAAGACCGGTCTATCTCTATCTCTATCTCCGGTCTTAAAATTAATTAATTTTTTATTTAAACTTTAGTACCAGCCATATTTTAAGTCCGGTCTTAAAAGTCTAACTTTTAAGACCAGGTATTATATATGTTCAGTCTTAAAACTTTAATACATTTATATTTAAATTTTTCCGTTTTATTTTGGACTGTAGAAAATATAAGTCTGGCTGAATGAGATTTCTCCATAAAGTAATTGATATTTCAATTTTTTTAATAACATTTTTTAGACCGGTTGTTATTTTAACAGGTCTGGATAAGACCTATGAAAAAATGATCCAGTATAAGAAGTTCTTTATATTTACAAATCTGCCACCGGTCATAGCTTTAGGACCGGTCCTTCGATAGTCCGGTCTAAATGTGGCGGTCTTAAAGCCCTTTATTGTATAAGAAGTTCTTTTTATTTACAAAATTGCCACCGGTCACACCTTTAAGACCGGGGCGTCGATGATCCGCTCTAAATGAGGCGGTCTTAAAGCCCTTTTTTGCACTAGTGAGGCAAACACCAACAGAGATGGGACCCATGCGAGCAGGCGCTGTGGCAGTGGCGGTTGCTGCTTATGGCATCGGAAGGATGCAACCAGGGTGCAAGGTGCATGCTGGTTGAAAGCTGTGGACTGTTGGATGAGCTCAAGAGGGTGAGTGAAACACCCAGCAACAATGGAAGCTTTGGAGATGCCGACGTCGCTGACATTGTGACAGTTAATGGAAGACGAAGATACCAAGATAGTGACGGGGTAATAGTTCATTGGCGAATCTGCACCAAATTGTGTTTTTCTTCACTTTTTAATAGTCCGTTGGCCAATTTGGTCCCCTCAATTGTTTTTTGTGCCAGATACTCCTCGGGTAATTGTTCGTTGGCAAATCGTTGGCAAATCCGCATCCAAAAGAAAAAGAAGAAGAAGATAGAAATAGCACAAATTAAAATGGTGAAAATGTAAAATTGCAGGAAATTAAAATTTGAATAGCATTTGTTATATTTATTTTGGTAAGCTGTGGCTCAAAGCTTGAAATGAACAAGAAAGACAAAGCTAAAAAAAGCGCAGAAATGTTTTCATTAGTGGAGGATATGAGAATATTTTATATCTTGCAAATATAGTACTTATATTTCTTGTGCTTAAACTTACCCCATATAAATACGAAAATAAATATTAAAAGAATGACAACAAATAAAATGTGAATCTTCCAAGTGAGAGCAACATACAGACATTATGAGGCACCCGTGGCTTGTGATTCCACTCTAAAATAACTGTGCCATGTCTGTATAAGAAGATCAATGAACTTGTACACACACAGAGTTTGAGTTTTGCTTCTCCCCGGAAGAGCGTGCAGTGAAAATGAAGTAATAGAATGTTGAATCCAAACAAGTGGGTTGGATTGTGGCAGTACAACATGCAGAATAGGGCAACCAGAAAATGATTTAACTTTAAAAGTTTATGAATTTTATGCATGCACACAGACAATCACGCAACAGGGTCGGGACCATCTCACTCGCCTTTTAATTAATGCTTCTCTTCTGCTCTCGTTTCCCATAGCATAAAAGGTGGCACATATTCAAACACCAATAATCTTGTAGTACATACTGGTAGTATTTTATACTATATCAGTTTGTTTGGTATCCTTATAATAATACCAATAATAATAAGGGTTGCTGGTAGGATCATCATCATTGACATTAATGTAAAAACAACAACTGGGTTGCGGGCAAGATAAGATAAGATGATAACAGGTGATAATGCAGAGTAAAAATATGTCACCAACAAGATCTATATCTCTCTCCTTTGGATTCTTCATCTATCAGACCAGGTCAGCCTCTCTGGCACAGAACTGTCCCCACCCTTCACTTAAATATGCATACGACCACCTTATTTTATTCCTTATATTATATACTGGCTTCTGTTAATTAGTTTAACATTATAGCTCAGAGATAGAGAGAGTGAGTGATGGTGCAGTCTGTTGAGGAACTTTGAAATAAGGATTAATTCCAATGATGCTCTCCTCCGTAAATCACAGTATATAAGCGGCGTAATCTGTGGAAGGAAGTACATATATGTCCTTATAATAACATAACAAGTTTCTGGAAATGTATGGAATGTGCCACAGATGCATATAGTAGTATTAAGGGCGCCAATCATAGCAGAGCATACGTGTTTGTTGCAGCAAATAGAAGGGTGTGGCTTCCCGGCGGGACGATGGCAATATTGCATGCATGAACTTGTCTCCCAACCTTATCAACGTCTGCGTCACATTATAATGTGCCCTGTCGCCTCCACATTCTTGGCCCACCTTTTCCTCCTCAATTGCGGATGCCATCAATATATATATCATTTCAATATTCTCATGCTGCAGTCCATCAATTTTTAATTTTATTTGCACAAATCATTCTAGATACATACCAATAATATCAACTTTAATTTGTCCTTTAATTTGATCTCATCGATTGCCTTCACCCAAGATACATTCATTAATTCGTATGTTTAGTGGCGCTGATTATCGAAACACGACTTGTTTATCGGACTTTAATTTCAAACAACTGGCACCCAAAAGTTACTTATATACATGGCAAATACTGGCCCAGTCTTGAATATAGGAACTATACATAGTTATTTTGGTCTTAAATAAATAAAGTATAATACCTCGATCCACTTTGTCTTAAAAAAATTCTATCAAGAGAGATAGGAAATTCAGGGAGTTTCCATTAAAGATATTTTTCTTAATATCCATAAATTAATTATCTAGTTAACTCTTACATTAAAGATCGGATGGAGTATATTTTATTAAAATTGTTTACATGTATTTGTTGTGTGCTCCCTCAATCGCTATGTACATATATAATTTCATTAAGTTTGGAGCTTGCATCTTTTTCTTTGTTTTTTCTCCTTCGTCAAGGTGGATCGTATTAATTAGTTTAATAATTTTATTCATTTTTAAATCAAGCTAGCTAAGTCAATCTTGTATACTAAAAGTCAATTTATGAAAAATGAAGAAGTTGAAAATAGGAAATTCAAGTAGGATTCTTCCATAAGCGCATGAGTTTTTATGTAATATACTTTAGCTGTCATCCAATCCATATATATACTCCACCCCGTTTATAAAATATAAGTCACTTGTAGAAGAATTCTTTAATTTACAGTATAAATCACTTAGAAAATAATTAATAAATTGTTAATTTTACCCATATAATTAATGATTATATTGTGTGATACTCCATTCGGTCCTCAATATAGATGCATTTAAGAAGTTGATCTTAGTCTTGAATATAAGACAATTTTTTTTAATTTTGTCAACATTTTCTCATTTTACCTTTATCGATGCTTTCTCAACAAAAACGAAAGAGAAGAGCGAATTAAGAAAAATAATTAGGGTGTTTTAAAAAATACGTGTCATATTAATTAATTTAACTAACTACCTTAATCTAGTTAAATTGTATAAATAAATCTTATATTAAAGATAGAAGAAGTAGAGTAAACACACTCAAACACAGTAAATTTAATTTAATTGAGTGCGATGCATAAAACCCAGATATGGAAATTGGACTGCAAGGGTAGATTTTTTTTTTTGGGTACTGTGAAATAAGCTTTTATTTTTTGGATTGGCTATCGTGTTCTATTTTTATTGTTTTCTTTTATTTTCTTCCTCTCCACTATTTATCTCAACCTTTATATTGAAATCTTAGTAGTTCATATTTAATGTTTTATAAAAATATTCTATTAAGTTTTTTTAAATTCAATTTTAAATTATCATAACTAAAATGTAACAAGTTTTAAATATTAATAAATTATTTTTAAATAATTTATTAATATTTTTATAAAACATAAAATCTGAACCAAAGAAATAAAATAAAGAAAAGAGGATAAGAAGAAAGAATAAATATCGAAGACGGTAGCTGCAAATGTGTCTGGAGATGAGGTAACTTTGTTAAGAAAACGGGCACATGAAGCTGCTTGCATCATTCACAAGTCAGAACCTGATCCTTCTCGAGTAGCGTTCCCTTTTCATTTATTTCTTCTTCTTCTTTTTTTAAACTTTATTAACATTACAATTCTTTTGTATTAATTTTTTCTCCTAGGAATCACGGCCAAAATCTTCCGCCTGTAGCTGCGCCACATGACGCATCATATGATTTCACTCATTCATCAATCTCCATCACTTCCTTCTTCAAAAAAAATAAAAAAAATCACTTCCTCCTTCATCCAATCCCACTTCCTTGAAACAAATTCTATTAAATGGCTAAGCTCAGATTTCTGACACCTGTCACCTTCGTCAGTCCCTCCACCTCCTTTCTTTCAAAGAAAACTAGTTTTGTTAAATGGCTAAATTTGGGGTGGCGTGCACTTAATAAGCATTAGGTCTCTGCTCCCACTTACACGGGAGAGGATTTTCTCATAATCTCCTCTCTCATTTTATTCTCCTTAGCCCATATGGACCATTGATTGAAAAGAGGAGAGAGATATTAAAATGGTATTGTGATTTATTGGATGGATATGATTTAAAGATGATGAGGGATAATGAGAAAATGATATGGAGAGAAACCCAACCCCCACTTACACCCTAGAGTATTTTTCTATTGATCCGTTGACTCCCTTACAATTCATTATCCTAAAGTTTGATTCCAATTAGGTTAAGATTTAGTTATTTATGTCCAGGCCTATCACTTGCATCAGATATTGCTTCACCCTCATTTAAATATATTCTTAGACAGAATAGATCTTCGTGATGATGGTATCCTCTTATCATTACAGATATGTCCTTCAAGTTCATTGCACCCACCCCTAATGAATAATGCCCTTTCACATTTTCCTCTAGGAGGTTTAAATTGGATAATCGTCACTCCTGCTGTGAGTGTTGTTTTTCTTTATTCAAATTTCAAAAGTGTATTCTTTCCCAATTAGGAAGTCTGAAGTATATATTAACATTTCAGTAGAAGCAGCATCCATCCACCGTGAAAAGAATAAAGAAAGCATTCCCCTATAATTATAATAAATTATGATAAAATAATAATACTCGTGCTTGAACCGCTTGTTATTATATATAGACACAGTAGCCACTCCTCTGAGATATTGATTCAAATTTGCTATTGCGTTCTGCACATCACATCTATATTGCTTCCCCCCAGTATTATTGTTTCTTCATCATATCAGTCTAAACCCTGCTGCTTACTGCACATTCTGCCATTAAACTACCACTTCACGGTTCTTCTCTTCTCTTTCATCTTTCCCATCTCTCTGTTCATCATCCCCTGATTTCCCAGGTTCTTTTCATCAGTTACGCCACCTTAAATACTTCTCCGTCCTATCAATTCTTCTTTCCTCTGAGCAGTGGGATTAAACCATATTTACTACTAAATGAACAGCGAAGATCTGTTGAAGTCATCCACTTTAGACCACCAGGACAATCAGATGGAGACGATGATGATGCAACTTCCTGAATTCTCTGGAGCCTACAGCAACAACGACGTCGTTTCCGACGACTTTGCACTGCCTGAGATCTCCCCGGCCGCTACTAGGACGACGAACACCAACATACACGGAACTATGCTGCATTTTTTGGATAACTCGCCTGTGACGTCGCCGTCATCATTCACAAGGTTACAGTCTGCATCAATTTCCTTCACTAACCCTACTCTCATGCTACAAGAGCGAGATCCACCGCCCTGCGGAGGAAACGCGAGCGGTAGAGCGGCGTCGGAGAAGGGGATGTCAATGGCGGCGATGAGGGAGATGATATTCAGGATAGCGGTGATGCAGCCAATTCACATAGACCCGGAGTCAGTGAAGCCACCGAAGCGGAGGAACGTGAAGATCTCGAAGGATCCTCAGAGCGTGGCGGCTCGCCACCGCAGAGAGAGGATCAGCGAGAGAATAAGGATACTGCAGAGGCTGGTTCCGGGAGGGACTAAGATGGACACAGCTTCCATGTTAGACGAAGCCATTCACTATGTGAAGTTTCTGAAGACTCAGGTTCAGTCACTCGAACGGGTTGCAGCCAGTAAGCCTACAGGGATAGGATTCCCTGCGGCCATGTCCACTGCTGCATCTTCCTCCTCCTCTTATCTTCCGATCCCATCAAAACCTTACCAATTTCCTCTTCTAAATGTTCCGCATTACGGACATGATGCATAAGATATTAATAATATATCAATTATATTATATGTGTATCATTGAGCACAAACAATCAAATCATTATATATCTGGACTTTTATTTTTATTCTTTTAAATTAGGCTTATAGCCAGCTAGTTCAGAATCATATATCATTCTTCTTGTCGCTTCTTGTTACTCCCTTCAAAAGGACTATGGCCTGAAATTGTGCGCACAAATTAACAAAAAATTCTAATGAACTAATTAACCTAGATAATTATAATAAAATAGTATGCAATCGCACACAAAAATAAAGTCAAATTATCATTTGTAAGAAGTTATTGTTGTCTTCACTTAAGTGGTGTACGTGGGATCAATGCAATTCATATTCATGAGTCTTCATTATATTTTTTAGGAAATTCGCTCGTCAATTTAAATTGTACTCTATGAGATACATATAGGTAGGGGCAAATTAAACTTAAAGGAAAATGTTGCCCACGAGTTGAAGACATTTTGCACTATTTTTTTTTTTCAATATCTTCTTCTTGTACTGTTCAGTGATCCAGTCCTACCAATAAAGAGTAATTGATTGAAATCTATTTTGTATTTGACTCTTACGCTTGGTTGACTTATGAATAAATGGTACTCCTAAAATAGCAGTAATACAAAAAGATGTAGAATAGTGATAATGAAATAATGATAAAGAGCAATGGAGCAGCGCCCAATGTGTTTGTAACTCGGAGGAAAAGGTGTGACATTTTCGACGTCCTTATGTGGGGATGCGGGTGGAACGTCCGTTTTTCTAGATTTCAAGCCGCTTAGTATTTTAAAGGAGGCATGATGATGAATGAATGAAGAAAGAATGAGATATAAATAAGTTTTGTGAATTTGATTTAATAACAATAAGTTTTCAGAAATTGAAATTAAAAAATTATGTGCTGCAACTGTTGGGGGACACGTGTACGGTGGTTATGGGGGAGACCGAGAGGGTGTGGTTTTCCTCAACCTCAAAAGACGAAGATGCAAATCCCCTGATGATTCAATGCATTTGTCTGTGAAAGTGGTAAATAATAACACCACTTGTGCTGCCTCTCTGGTTGGGAGCTGTAAGAATCCCAGGATCATTATGGTCATCGGAGTTTTCCGACAAAAACATAAAAACAAAACATATCATTCACGTTCATATTTTCCTTATAATAATATCATTTAGTAATTGTTTGTGTAGTTTCAAGTAAAATTAAAATGATCTTACACAAAATTCAGATATTTTTATATAATTATTATATTTTTGAAATGTGCATAATAAGGGAAAATGCCATAAGGAATCAAAATCTTATAGCCTAGTGATATTAATAATCTCATATAAATGAAAGCTCGCGGGTTTGATCTCATTTATAAGTCCGGTTGTCAGTACCTCTTTAAAAAAGAGTGAGAGAGAGACAGATAAGGAAAAACAGAAATATATATATATATATATTATATATATATATATATATATATATTATATATATATATATATTTTTTTTTTTTTTTTTGGGGGGTGGTGTGTTGGTTGTGGATCATTACACCGTGGGATGATTGAATTGAATGGAAGGGAGCCTGAGGACGTAATCGGGTGAGAGAGCGCAGTGGCTCCTTTTACGAGTTGGGCACGGCGATGACGTCCATTCTTGTCACCATACTCACACGTGATTTCCATCTGCGTCCTCCTCCACGTGGGATGACCTCTGGGGTATGTTTGGCACGACGGATTTGGAAGGGAAGGGAAGGGAATTAGGTAGAGAAAAAATTTCTGAAAAAATGAGGTTATAAAATTTTAATAAAGATAAGATGAAAGATAAAAAAAAATAAAAATTAAGTATAAACTTTCAACCCAATTCTCTTAATTTTTTAAATCCAACTAATTTTTTTTTCCCTCGTTTTACTTTTTTTTCCCCATATCAAACAAACCCTCAATGGTCAATCTCCACTTGTCCTCTCTCACACAAGATGCTTCTAGTAATTTCATTTTTTTATATATATAGTAATTTATTTTTTTTATTTTTATTTTTTAAATTTTAGGAGAGGGTTTGGGTTCATTCACAATCCAAAGGCAGGGCGCTATGACTTTGCTCCTTAGAGCATACAAGACTGAGGGTATACATGCCTCCACCTTAACCTGCGTTTCTACAAGTTCACATCACCAAGGATACCTTCCCCAGCGCCTTGACCAACCCCCTGGATCGAACCCCTCGTTTTGGTGAGAGTGTCCGATCCTTTTACCAGTTAAGCCAAAAAAAACGAGGGGTTGATATATAGTAATTTCTTTCTTTCTTTTTTTTGATATAATATATAGTAATTTCAATTTGCCTCTTGAAATAAGAAAACACAGGATGAAGGCCCGCAAGCTTCAAGTTAAAACTGGACCATTACTGTTTAAAAGGCCCACAAGTTGAATGTTTCCCTGATGTGGATAACAATATCCTTTTTCTTCAATGCTGGCTGCGATTGGGCCTTTAGGCCCTGTTTGGTACCCATATATAATTAAATTTTGATGAACTCGGGGTGCCGTATATTTCTTTACATGGAACATCTAATGTCCTTAACCTACTTCTTTTTAATTCGGAATATTTATCGGAGGTTTATACTAATCTGGATCGAGCCAGACAAGACCACAAGGACTGTAAAGTTCTACCACCAAATATCTAACAATGTTACATTCCTAGAGCTCAAATTTAAAACATCTGATTAAGTTACTACAAACACTTACCAACAAGTTGAATCAAGTACTCAGTGGCTAGCCAAGTTATCTATTTAACAGCACTTGCACCCCCAACTAAATCATTAAAATCATTAACACGATCCCCTCCCCAACTTGGTAATATGTTATGGAATATGGCTTGCAATATCATAACAAATCAAAACACATAAAAACAAAGACACAAATCATGCTTGCTAAGGTTAATAGAGGGGTTTGATTGCGCGGAGGTCAGGAAAATAAACACATTATATATTTACACATATTTTCCCCAACCAAGTCAGTAATAAGATAAGAAAGCGAAATTATCAATTGCATTAACGAAATATATAGCGCAACATCTCTATACTCTATACACCCACACTAGATTATTACTCCCTCCGGTCCTAATTATAGGAACACATTTTGGAGTTGGTTTTAGTCCTAATTATAAGAGTAAATTTTAACTTTTGTCAATTTTTTCCTATAATACCCCTACTTATACTTATTGTTAGGAGCATTTATATATATGTGTGAATGTATATCAGTATATGTATGTATATATGTGTGTGTACATATATATGTATATTTATGTTTGTGTGTCAATATATATGTGTGTGTGTATCTATGTATGTATGTATGTAGATAGATATACACACACACACATATATGTTTATATAACAATATCATTATTTCAATTAGAAAACTTGTGGAAAGGAAAATTGGTTGGAGAGATATGTGGCGGGGTTGTAATTCACTTTTACTTATGTCATTTTAAATTTATATAAGGGTATTTTAGGAAAATGAATAAAATTAACTAATTTAACTCTTCTCCTTAATCCCCAAAATGGTTAAATAGCTCCTATAATGAGGACAAGAGGAAGTACTATTTTGTTGGACTCTCCGAAAGAAAACAAATGAAACTGCACTCACGTACGGGTTAAAATGATGGTATCCCAAACATATACCTAGATATTAATCCTCCTGAAGTGTTCGTAGAGAACATCTTCTGCCTCTATTGCTTCACCTTTTTAATTATACCTATCTCTAGAATTTCTCACAACCCAAAGACAATGATAATAAGACCGTTAAAGCTGTTTTTCTAACTTCGTTAGCCAAATAACATATAAGGAATTTGACATTTAAAAAAACTATTATCACTTCTGGTCTTAAATATATTACAAAGTTTCTAGTAAATTTTGTCTTATATATAAGTTTGTAGTGCACGATGAGACCTATGACGTGACCTCTCTCGACTCTATGCATTTCACTTGTCATTTTCGTCGATCGACCCTAAAAAATGGAACAAGGAAATCAGATTCATTGGTTTAGATGTTGAATTCCTTCACGTTTATATATCCATCTCCAGAATTTTCCACAACCCACATGCAATCTTTGAAAGATGATAAATCTTTTAAATCAACATATCACATCCAATTTTATTCTTTTTAAAAATTTAATTAATTAGTAACAGGATAAGGAAGATAAAGTATTAATTGCATCAGCAACAATACTATTTGTCACGTACGATGACTCTATTCACCCACATTAAATTTAGTTCATGAATTTGTTCGTCTTTATATAACAGTTTTTAAATTTCACGCAACGCAGAGATAGACTATATTCAAGATAATAATTAAATTACATCTATTGGTTTAGTTGATGAATTTGTTCGCCTTTATATATATGTTTTTAAATTTCACGCAATGAATAGACAACTCGCCAACATTCATTAATTTGGAGTGGTTTTTAGTATAGCTATTACAAAATGTACAATTTTGAGATTTATCTTTATTAAAAAAAATTAAATGAATTTTTGTAGCGGTCTTGTAACCGCCACAAATGTGAAACAGCTATAGAAACCATAATAAACCACTACAAAATCCGTCACATTAACCGCTACAAAAGTTACGTATATCTTTACATATGCTCTCACCACACCTCATTTTACTACTCCTTCATTTCTTTCCACCCTCTACAAAATCTTTGATTTCAATGTTTTATTCAAAACCATAGAAAACAGTCAAGTAGAGATTCATGGAAGTCCCTTAAAACACATTGGCCTCAAGGATAATAATGTGTTTTTGGGTGTCCTATTCACTGACAAAAACTTGGGGCGTGATGGCTATCGTCCCTCTTCAATTAACTTGTTTGAATTCTTGTAATCGAGGGATGAATTGGTTTTGACCCTAAAGCCACTTTAATGCATGGAATCCTCACGCCGGCGTTAAAAAAACATTATCAACATGCGTGGCTTAGAATTCCAACAATGATTTGACATGATCTAACATTTTAACACGTCTAAGATCACTCCGAGAGAGACTTAAATGAATTATTCAGCTATATTTTAGTTTCCGCACTTTCGTTCTACCATTCCCATGTATGACTTTCAAATTAAGTGGCTGATCAATATAATGATGAATAATTATTAACCTTTGCTTTCTCATGTTCCCCTACTGCTGAATATCACTCTTTATTATTGATTTTCAAATTAATCGACCTATTATATAGACATGTTGCTGGTCGATCCTCAGCTTTCTTTATTTGGTTTTTATTTTTTAGTTTTTTTTACAAAAAATAAGCTTCGGCAACAAGGGATGAGCAATCGATTTCGACGTCATCAGTAATGGATCTAAATTAAATGAGAAGACAGTGGAACTTGATTATTAGTACAAATACTAAATAATGAAATATTATATATAAGCAATTTGCGAATGGAGGAATCTAAGGCATGGAATAGTGGAATACAGGCCAAACACTGTACTTCGAAGAATTTATAACATTGACTTTCGATCCACTTATTAATTAGGTAATTAGGGTTAAGGTGCAAAAATAGATATGTGCTTTTCTCCGAGGAGCGCCCAGTAGCAAATGCTTTTTTCAGGTGCAAAAGTAACTATGTGGTTACAAATTAGGTGCAAAAATAGCGTTTGACTGTTAAGTTTGACTTTTTTTGCTGACTGGACGATGACGTGGCATTTCAAATATTTTTTCAGTATCCTTTTAGTACCGGTTAATACCTGAAATATTTTTTCAAGATCCTAAAATAATTTTTCAAAATTATGAAATATTTTTTTTGTACCGATCAGTATCCTGAAAATACTTTTTAGTACCAGTCAGTACCCTGAAATATTTTTTTCAGTATCCTTTTAGTACCGGTCAATACCTGAAATATTTTTTCAAGATCCTAAAATTATTTTTGCACCTTTGAAATGTCACGTCATTGTCCAGTCAGTAAAAAAAGTCAAACTTAACGGTCAAACGCTATTTTTGCACCTAAATTGTAACCACATAGTTACTTTTGCACCTGAAAAAAGTATTTGCTACTGGGCGCTCCTCGGAGAAAAGCACATGTCTATTTTTGCACCTTAACCTTAATAATTAACAATTGTTTGAACGCGTTCCGCTTGGCCGGGATTATATTATTTCCTTCAAGTTTTAATTTACACCTATATTATATTATCCATCATATAATGATGTTGGACTATGAGTTTTTTTCGAAATTGTTCATTATACGCATAATGTGATCGCTTGATATATATTCTATTCCTTGTTGCAACTCGAGCTTTAATTTATTCCGGGTGTGCGTTGAAAAAGAAGCCTGAGCCAATACTCTCAACAATCAATCCATTATAATTAATCCGAATCAACTTAATTATCAAAAAATATAAACATGACAAGTGCCCACGTCATGATTTATTCTTCCAGGTAAAAAAACAAAACAAGGACGAGTCACGATTTGAGTTGGAAAGGAGAAGTAAGATGGTGGGAGAAGATATAAGCGCCGAAAGGTATTTTGGCAAATTACTATCAGATAATGATGGTATGTACTATGTATTAGATTTTTTTTGGAACAATGTACTATGTATATTAGATGAGTGGTGTTATTTTGTTTAGCATCAAAATTTTCATCCTCTGTTTTGTAACTATCACGGGACCACGTATCACATGCATGCACAAAACCACAGTAATTAATTTGGGAGTAGATGATGGTCTCATCATCAACTGTGAAGAAGTTGACGGAATTAACTGGGAAAATTAAACAATATATGAGCAAGGTTATTTGCCACAAGGGTTTGTTTAAATATTAGTACCTCCGTATAATAATTAATTTGGGTTCATTAAGGAAATTAATTATTTGTAACAAATGTGATTTAGTTTTTCTAAAATATAATCTTTTATCATAACTATTCTTAGATAACAAAAAAAGCTTTTTAATTAATATGTGCGAGATATTTTAAGATAAAAATATTAATAAATTTAAAAAATAAGGTAAATTGAGATCTTATATTTATAACGAATCTAACTCTCAACTAGCCTTTTATTTTAAGGATGGAAATACTATACTGAACTATAATTGTTTAAACTTTCACCATTCAATTAATCACTTATTAATAACAAAATATAACTCTTGTTCGTCTCAATTTAGCTGTGGCCTAGTATTAAAAACTGAAACTCATTGTTTAATATGTTCTTCTGTTTCTTGAAGTATAATTGATTAATACTAATAACAGAAAAAGTCAACAGAAATTAGTTCAACATTAATGTAATTATAATTAAATTAAATTATCGGTTATATTTTATTGATTTGTTCATTTGAGGAAAACCTTCCAAATATCATTATAAAATTTTGTACCTTAAGCAAGACCAAGCTAGCTAGCTTGCATTAGACACAAACATGATAAATCAAATGAAACGTTGACACGACAACTCATACCTCATATATAAATAGTAATCATCACCATCATCATTAATTATCTTTTGTTAAATTAAATAAGATTTCTCATTGATTGATTAAAGGAAGCTATGGCTTGCAAGGGACCTTTTGAAGGTGATTACCTGTTGCTGAAGCCAGAAGAAGCGAGTGTGTTAGATCTCATCCGCCTCCTCTTTTCTTCTAAATTAGATGACAGAAAGTTCGTCCAGTGCCCGGAAGAGCTCCGGTACACCGAATTCCAACGTCGATGGATCCTCTTCATCTCCGTCGCCGTTCAGATGGCCCTTCTCGCCTCCAAACGGTCTCTCTGCAAAATAGGCTCCATGGTGGAGACATGGCTCAACCTTCTTTCATTCAATGGTGGCTTCATAAGGCTTCTGTTCAACTTTCTCAAAGGTTAATTAATTCGTCTCCATGACCAAAATATAAATTATTATTATTATTCACTAAAGCCTTCCTTCATCTATATATGGCTGAATGCATGTGGATTATTAATGTGCATATGTATGCAGGATCGGTAAGATTACCGGAGAGATCATCGGCAAAGTTTACATCGGTGGTGGGAAGCCTTGACTGGCGAATGAAATTAGACAAGAATATTAGACCTGAGGATACTAAGTATAAAGGGTTGTTGTCTATGATGGCCTCTAAATTGTCCTACGAGAATCCAAACCTCGTTGAAACAGCTGTCACAGATTATTGGGATGTGCGTTCATTTCATTTCATTGCCTCGATATCGTGTTCATCATCACTGTCTCTAGACTGTATATACTATGTTAGCTGGAGAGAGAGAAAAACCCATCATTTATTTAATTATTTTGTCTATTATATGTTAATGATCTAGTATATTATTGTTTAATTTTCTTTTTCTTTATGATGGTTATTGCAGATGGATTTCTTGGGGTTCTACAGATGCTGGAACGGTAATTATAAAGCTAACTCTTGAGTAATTTTTGCTTTGAAGATACGAAATATATCTGAACGTAGTGAGTACTTAATGGGCGAGATAATCTCTTTGATTGAGTTGGATTTTCTGCCTAGAATATTAACTTTTTCAACCTGAATTACTTAAATTACGATGATTCTTGTTCAATATGCATGCAGTTTTTCCCTTTGAATAGCCTAAATCACATCTTGAGGAAAAGAGGCAAAAGAAAACAAATATAGATCGAGAGAAAGTTCAGGCTACCTATGAGAGTGAATTCACATTAGATGCTTTTTTCTTAGGTGCTTCTTATGTGCTTTTCCCTTTAATTAGAGGGATTAGGCATTTTTTTTTTATATATATTCTATTTATTTAGATTAGATTATATGCTGCATCTTGAATTTTTTTTTGCACCCAATATCTCAAATTAATTAATTTCCAGGATACTGGAGTTACAGAAAAAATATTTCTGAATGCAGGAATATAAATTAATTAATTTGAGATACTGAGTGAAAAAAATATTACAATGCAACATATAATCTAATATAAATAAGTAGAATCTATAAAAAAAATTAAAAAATAAAATAAAATGTCTAATCCCTCTAATTAGAGAGAAAAGCACATAAGAAGCACATAAGGGAAAAGCACCAAATGTGAACCCGATGAGCGTTAGTACTTCTTAGAATATGACTCTTATAGGCACGACTAACCTTAATTTGTTGGAATTAAACTTCTGTTTATTTAGTTGTATAACTTTATGTGGCCTAAGAACCTTTTGAATAGTAGAATCTCACAGGGAAACTTAATTATTTGTAATATGAATTTTTTAAAATAATATATATATATATGTGTGTGTGTGTGTGTGTGTAGAATATAGATTATAGATTAAAAAGCATGTATATTTTTCATGAATTCTCTATTCACTTGTATATCATTGATAACCACATGGTTATATATTTTCTTTTATTACCATCGCCAGCATTGATTAAAAAATGAGACTGCATAAGAAACTTTGTTTGATAAAGGTAAAATGAGAAGAAGAAAAAAAGATTTTTGAAATTTAGGTTTATTATAAATAATTGATAAAATAATAACGATATTTGATAAGTAATTTACAACTCATGTTATGAGAAATATCTAATTTGGGATTTTATAATTTTAAAATCATTTTTCTATATTTTTCCTTTATAAAAGGGGGACATTAGCATTTTTTTATCAGTGTTAGCAATATTAATTAAATCAGTTGCTTTATAGTTCAATTTGTCTTAACAATTAATATTTTAGATCAATTTTGTAGCAAAAGATGAATAATTACGACTATTTATTGTCAATGTCTAATTTTTTTTTTTTTTTGTCAAGTCAATGTCTAAAAGTTGAAAACTTTCAAACAAGCGGTTAATTGTATTATATACGAATAAAAAAACAAATAAATGAAATTAAAGTGAAAGACAATTTGGGATTGTTAATTGTTTTTTCTCTAAAATTGAAACATTTGACTCATTACTCAAATGTTTTTGAGGGATTTTCTTGTAGCCGGTTCCCTACTTATTTTTTTAATTAAGGTGAGTCACTTCCCTCTTGGAGCCATGTCATTGGCAGTATTATTATATTACACAAAATATAAATATTTCCAAGCATCATTATATTTGGTTATTATATGATGTGTATAGGTTGGTTGTCACTGTAGAAATAAAATTTATACTCACACACACATGAACTGAAAGGAAATGAACTAGAAATTCACTAAATAATTTCCTTATCATCTAATTAATTATTTCTTTCTTTCTCTGTTATTTTACCTCATAATGTTATGTTTTTACTTATTAGTGGATCGATAAAGAGCTTGGAGTGGGTGATGCCTGTATCCATCTGTTTGACGTACATAATAAGCGCGGGTTATTATCACTCTAATAATGCCCCAAAATATTTTATTCCCCTCATTATTGATTATCAATGAAGTAGCAGACAAAAAACAATGTTACTGCATAAAATTATCAAATTTTCATCAAGTTTCGTTTATCAAATTTTTTTATATCTACTTCTGCAGTTGGTAGAACGTACATGCATAGTTTACATCCTAGTGGGAATTCTTTACATTGTGACTAAAATAAAATAATGATGTCCAGAATACCAGCAACGTGACTCCACGCGAGCAATCATGTTGCGAGACAAAAACTCTGAACCCAACTTGATCGTAGTGGCATTTAGGGGCACAGTGCCCTTTGATGCTGACCTATGGATCACAGACGTGGACATTTCTTGGTACGAAATTCCCAAAGTGGGCAAAGTCCATGGAGGCTTCATGAAGGCCTTGGGCCTCCAGAAAGATGTTGGGTGGCCTAAGGAGATAGACCAAACCAGCAGTGAGGCCCAACACAAATTTTCATACTACACGATCAGAGAAGAGCTGAAACAGATTCTGCAGCAAAACGAGAGTGCCAAGTTCATAGTGACAGGTCACAGTTTGGGAGGAGCTCTGGCCATTCTGTTTGCGGCAGTTCTAACACTTCACGACGAGGCGTGGTTGTTGGATAAGTTAGAAGGCGTTTATACGTTTGGCCAGCCCAGAGTTGGGGACAAACAGTTTGGTGAATTCATGAAGGACAAGTTGACAAAGTACGATGTGAAGTATGTAAGGTATGTGTATGACAACGACATCGTGCCTAGGATACCTTACGATGACAAAGCCCTCTTGTTTAAGCACTTTGGTCCCTGTGTCTTCTTCAATAGCCTGTATCAAGGGCAGGTATGAATTTATGAATCAGTAAGGTTTTACTGTGTGTGTGTACAATTGTTAAGAGGCTTGTGGTTTTTGTATTGAGATGCAGGTTTTGGAGGAGGAACCAAACAAGAACTACTTCTCCTTGTTGTGGGCCATACCCAAGAACTTAAATGCAGTTTGGGAGCTAGTGAGAAGTTTTATTATCCCTTTGGTTGAAGGCGGGGACTACAGAGAAAGTTGGTTAATGAAAATATTCAGGCTGATTGGATTGATCGTTCCAGGATTATCGGCTCATGTGATCCAGGATTATGTTAATCTTACTCGACTGGGTACATTAGCTGCATCTACGAAGCTAAAAAACACAAACACACAACGTTCCAATGATGAGTAATGTTGAAGGAGTGCTGTTTTGTTTGAGTGTAACTGATCAGTAGTACAATAGGGTAAGGCCTCTAATACTGTAAGACTTGACATAAAAATAAACTACAAGATCTGGAGGCGTGCAGATTCTGCCATTACCACCTTCTTTTGAGGCTGCCTTCTTGTTTTATTTCTGTTTAGTCCAAAAAAAGTAAGTGATCGATAGTGCCTTTTATAAACCAAGATTTTTTGTTTGAAAAAATTATGCAGGATTGAATTATGGAATACAACCCATAAATTAAATACCACCTCTTATAATTTCTACTCCTCTAGCCTTATTTATACTTGTTTAGTCTTATTTATTGTGTTGATCAACTTTGTTCTTATAGGGTACTATAATATATACTCCATATGTGAAATAAGTATAAATAAGGCGGTGGCCTTATTTACCGGCGGCGGCGGTCTCCGGCGGTGGCGGTCCGCTGGCCAGGTGGTGGTGGTGGGGTGGTGCGGGGCGGTGGCGGTGGTGGGGGGTTGGAGGGTTTTTTAATTATTATTATTTATTTAAAACTAAGGACAAAAGGGTAATTTCACCCGAATTTGCATATCCCTCATAGGTCCTTTGTACCTCTCAGTCTTTTTACAAATCCAACAGACTTCTAGGGGTTTTGCAAATTCATATGGTATCTATTTGGAATTTTCCCTATATTATTTCCTTCAAATTCTAATTTATTACACCTATATTATATTATCCATCTTATAATGAAGTTGGACTATGAGTTTTTTTATCATCAGAAAAATTATAAAACATCTTCCATGAAATAATTTTTTCAAAATTGTTCATTATATGCACAATGTGATCGCTTGCAATTGGCTATATATTCCTTGCAACTCGAGTTTGATTTCGGGTACGCGTGGAAAAAGAAGCCTGAACCAAATACTCTCAACAATATAATCAATCCATTATAATTAATCCGAATCAACTTAATTATCAAAATATAAACATGACACGTGCCCACGTCATGATTTATTCTCCCAGGTAAACAAACAAAATAAGGACTAGTCACGATTTAAGTTGGAAAGGAGAAGTAAGATGGTGGTAGAAGTTATATTGCGCCGAAAGTTTGGCAAATACTGTTATCAGATAATGATGGTATGTACTAGCCCCTCTAGAGCAAAGTGCAAACATCAACTAATAAGTGTATTTAATCTTTTTTATAAGGTATTTGTTTGTTTTTAAAGAGTATTAAATATTATTTTTTATGTATGCCCATAATTAATAAGGATATTGGGTGAGAGTAATAATTAATATGATATTAGAATTTAGTACAATTAATAGAGGTAATATTGAAAATTACTTAAATTTTAGGATAAATTTAATGAATTTAACTGTTTTTATTGGTTTGTGAGAATTGTTAGTTGGTGTCTTATAATAAGTAAAGATCAGATGGAGTATGTAATAGATGCATGATTAGACCCATATTATCGCCTATATTAAATGATCGAAATATTCAGGCTGCTGGTTGGATTGAAATATACTCCCTTCGGTCCTAATTATAGGAACTATTTACCAGAATTTGGAGAGATTAAGGAGAGAAGTTAAATTAGTTAACTATAATTATTTTTCGAAAAATACCCCCGCTTATAATTAGGTTTAGATCGGTCATACACTCATACCTAATGGCTTCGTGTTTTGATTTGTAGAATGGTCCAAAGCCCGGTGGGTCTGTTGTACAGGATTCAGTATAGAAAGAAACGGAAATGTATTAAAGGCAAGAATACAAGAACAACTGGTGCTAGTTAATTTTCTTAATACCCCTGCTATTTAATTACCAGCTGGATTTATTATATTTACTTTTTAAAACTTGGTCTTATAATTAAAATCAAAACCAACTCCAAAATGTGTTCCTATAATTAAGACCAGAGGAAGTATGTAGTTGCTCATCGTGCTCGATTGGGTACATTACTTACATCTGCATCTACGAAAGTACTCCAAAATTCACAAGCATTCCAAGGATGAGGGAAGGAGATCCTCTCCTTGTCCAATTTTCTGCCCATCCCTCATTATCCTCATCATGACCGTCAAAATCTTGATCTGCAAAAATAAATCTGGCCCATTGGATCAAGATTTTGACGGTTAGGATGAAGACAATGAGAGATGGACAGAAAATTGGAGGTGAGAGAAACCGAACCCAAAGATGAGTGGTTGTATTTTGTCAGAGTGTCAAAATTTACATGCTCTGTTTTGTCACGGGACCACGTATCACATGCACAAAATAACAGGAATTAGTTTGGGAGTAGATGATGGTCTCATCATTAACTGTGAAGAAGTTGACGGAATTAATAAGAGGTTGCTACGGCTAGCACACACTGCACACAGCTATGGGAAGCCGATATATGAGCAAGGTTATTTGCCACAAGGGTTTGTTTAAATATTTGTAGCTCCGTTCTTCAATAAATGAGTTTAATAACTAATTTGGGTTGATTAAGAAAATTAATTATATTAGTTGTTTGTAGCAAATGTGATTTAGAGTTTTTCTAAAGTACTTCATCCGGCCCTAATTATAGGAGCAAATTTAGAGTTGGTTTTGATCTTGATTATAAAAGCAAGTTTTAACTTTTGTCATTTTTTTTTCCTATAATACCCCTATTTATACTTTCTCAATAATAATTAAAGACAATAATAATTTAATAATCCACCTATATATTTTATAAAGTAAATAATGTTTGCAACTCATTAATGTCATATACACCTAAATTATACTTTTTATATAAAATACTTTTGAGCAATTTTTGTCATATTTTTCCCATATCACCCCTACTAATACTTCTTCCACAGTAATTAATTTACAACACGCTTATATTCTATGAAGTGAGAGATTCTACCTTATTTTTTATTTTTAAATAAAATAATTTTAGTATTCCTTTAATTTTTTTTTTTGTAACTATCCGTCCAAAGTGATTAATTTTTTCCCCTAATATAACCTAATAAAACATTAATTTCATTATCTTTTTCCAACAATAAAAAAATAAACTTGCATTTGTTATGCCCAATTAAATAGATACTCTCTTGATAGGAAAAAAAAAATTCTTTGAAAAAATTCATGGAAAATATGCAAAAAAATATTTATATACATTTAAAATTCATTTTAAATCACATAAGAATACGCTGAGAGGTTACATTTAATTCATTTTCCTTGATAGGTTACATTTTCTCTCGCGTGTGTGGATGCAACGGTATAAGAATACACTGATATCTCTTTTCTCGTCGGACAAAACAAGAACCGTTGCTACAAATTTTATTTTATATGGCCTTATGTAATTTGTAATTTTCAGAGGGGTATTTTTGGAAAATACACATAATTAACTAATTTAACTTCCTTCCTTAATCTCTCCAAATTCTGGTAATTTGCTCCTATAATTAGGAATGGAGGGAATATCATTTTTCATCGTAACTATTCTTAGATAAAAAAATAACTTCTTAATTAATATGTGCAATTAATAGAAATCTTTTGAAAAAAAAAATACTATCTTTGTTCCTTATTATATGGCACCAAAGTAATAATTCTCACAAGCTAATTAAGAACCGTTAAAATCATTAAATTTGTCCTAACATTCAAGTGATTTCTAATATCATCACACTAATTGCACTAAACTCTATTATCATATTAATTATTACCGTCACCCACCACCCTTATTAATTATGGGTATACATGGAAAAAAATATTTAATACTCTCTGGAAACAAACAAGGGCCTTATATAAAAAAGATCAAATACAATTGTTAATTGGAGCCTTATAATAAGGACCAAGGGGAGTAATAATAAATTTGAGAGATAAAATGAATTATGGTCTTATATTTAGAACGAAATCTAATCTCCAACTAGCTTCTTATATTAAAGACGATAGTACCACTCTGGTCCTATTTATAAGTACATTTTGACCAATTAATCTCACATACCAAAGAGAGATAGTTAACTCAATAATTATGGGATAAATTTTCAACTTTGCCCTCATTTATGATTGAGTATTTTTCAATTATTTCTTCTCTCCCTATCTTCATGAGTACAATTAATATGTGTAAAATTGTAACAACCTCATTTATTACATGAAACTAGACTTATAAATAGGACCAAATTTTTGGTCAAAATGGATTTATAAATAGGACCAGATCTAAGTGCTACTATACTAAACTATGATTTTTTAAACTTTCATCATTGAATTAATCATTTATTAATTAATGTCAAAATATAACTCTTGTTCGTCTCAATCTAGCAGGGGCCTAGTATTAAAAACTGAAACTCATCGTTTAAATATGTTCTTGTGTTTCTTTTAGCATAATTGATTAATACTAATCATACAAAGTGTCAACAGAAATTAGTTCAACATTAATATAATTATAATTAAATTAAGTTATTGGTTATATTTGACTGATTTGTTCATCTGAGGAAACCTTCCAAATATTATTAGAGGGTTAAGATACGAAAATACACATGAGTTTTTCTCCAAATTACATCCAACACCAAACACTTTTTTTAGTGAAAAAAGTAGAGCTTTCAAAAATAAAGCAAAAATACCATGACCATTAGATTGTATTAACGAATGTTACTTTTTGATGTAAGGCCCACACTATCAAAAAAAATAAGAATGCCTAAATTTCTTAATTTACTTTAATGCCCTTCTCTTCTCTTTGATCTGCGCTAACCCCCCTTCCACTTCATCTCTCATTTTCATCTCAGATTTCGGCGACAACTTCCTCCACCATTGATGTCGGTAATTCTCTACCTCCATCCACTTTGTCGATCTAAATCAGTGAACTCATCCTCCACAAGCTCTCCTTCCAAATCCACCGTTATCTCTGCCAAGTGCTGACGTCGAGCCCTACCTCCCTCAGCCTAGTCTCTCTATTTCCTCCCTCCCTCGGTTAGGGGTGGACCCAGCCATTGTAATTAGGAGGGGCGAAAATTACAGAAACGAACCCATATTTTTAGGAAATCACATTTCAGTCTCATAAAAATTTAAATATTTTCACTTTAGTTCCTACCTCGCTTCGATTGCTTGCGTTCTTGTGGCTTGGGTTGTGAGTTGAAGCCACCGGATTCAGAGAAAGTTTTGCATTGTTTGGGTTTCACTAATTGGATTCCAGTGGAAGCCACTGGGTTTGCAGGTAAGGTCTAGATTTTGTCGAATAGTTGTGAAGTTTGGATGTGGATTATTTATTTTCTTCTACATATGTAGCTCATTCATTGTAAAATTCGGAATAAAAAATCTGATGAATTGAAATTGTCTTTACTTCTTTCATATATGGTGAGATGATTGTTGGGTTGGACCTGTTTTTTTTTTTTCTCCGAAGACGAGAATGAGATCGGTGAGGACAACGGCAACAGCAGCTACGGTAGCAGATTTGGCGTTGGATTATGGTGAAATGGTTGTAGATCTGACTGCTGAGATGGCAATTCGGTTGGACTTGGTTGTTTTTGTTCTCAGGAGACGGGAATCAGATCGATGACCAATGATTATGTTCGTGCGCGAGAATGTATATAACTACTACATATATAAATAGAACTTCTATGAATCGTTGGTTGCCATTATGGCGATTCTGGGTGCTTCTGGACTTAATTTCAACCAAATATCAACCAACATAAAACACCAATTTTGATTAAAATGTAGATCTAATCCTAACTTCAAATAACATAAGAGGCGCAATCTTTGGGAGTCTTTGATGGAGATACCAGTTCAATCAATCAATGGAGCTTGGCTCTTATTAGGTGACTTTAATTCTTCATCCGCATGTGTAAAAGCTGAGGATGAGTTTTTTTTTTTTGAGTTTGGGGGCATTTTGATATTTTGACATTGCAAGTAATCGTCAGTTAAGCTAATCTAATAATCATGGTATTTTTGCTCTGTTTTTGAAAGTTCATGGATATTTTTTTCACTAAAAAAAACATTTGGTGTTGGATGCAATTTGGAGAAAAAGCTCATGTGTATTTTTATACCTTAATCCATTATTATAAAATTTGGTACATTAGGCAAAACCGGAACGCATTTCCCTACTCATCCACACTCATCCTTTGGGCCAGAACTCTAGATGAGATCTTGACGGTCCATATTTCTTTTTCTATATATAAAAATATTTTCAATAACAGTAAATATCCTGAATTATCTTTTTAGTAACAGTTAGCTAGTACCTTGAAATATTTTTTTCAAGATCTTAAGATTTTTTTTTTTTTAAAAAAATCAATATCATGAAGTATTTTTTTTCAATACCAATTAGTATATTTTTAGTACCAGCCAGTACTTTAAAATAATTTTTCAAGATCTTAAAATAATTTTTTTTTTTAAGATCATGAAAAAAATTTCAATACCATTCAGTACCTTGGAGTGTCTTTTTCAGGGTGCTGCTTGTTACTAAAAAGATACTTTATGGTACTGACTGATATTGAAAAATACTTCATGATCTTGAAAAATTATTTTAAGGTACTGACTAGTACTAAAAAAACACTTCATAATCGGACTGATATTGAAAAAAAAAATTAAAAAATAAAAAGAAAAATGGACCGTCCAGATATCTGGAGATGTGGACGGCCAGCCTAAAGCACGAGCGCGCCCTCGACGAGCAAGGAAACGCGTTCAGGCAAGACCAACCTAGCTAGGTTGCATATAGACAGAAACCTGATCAAGCAAATGAAATGGTGCATGACACGACAACTCATACGTTAATACGTCATGCATAAATATACATCATCATTATCTTTTGTTAATGAGATTCCTCATTGATTGATTAAAGCAAGCTATGGTTTCCAAGCTACCTTTTGAAGGTGATTACCTGTTGCTGAAGCCAGAAGAAGCGAGTGCGTTAGATCTCATCCGCCTCCTTTTTTCTTCTAAATTAGATGACAGAAAGTTCGTCGAGTGCCCAAAAGAGATCCGGTACACAGAATTCCGACGTCGATGGATCCTCTTCATCTGCGTCGCCCTTCAGATGTCCCTTCTTGCCTCCAAACGGTCTCTCTGGAAAATAGGCTCCATGGTGGAGACATGGCTCAACCTTCTTTCATTCAATGGTGGCTTCATAAGGCTTCTGTTCAACTTTCTCAAAGGTCCTCCATGACCAAAATATAAATTATTATTATTATTCACTAAAGCCTTCCTTCATCTATATATGGCTCATATGCATGCAGGATCAGTAAGATTACCGGAGAGATCATCGGCAAAGTTTACATCGGTGACAGGAAGCCTTGACCGGCGAATGAAATTAGACAAGAATATTAGACCTGAGGATACTAAGTATAAAGGGTTGTTGTCTATGATGGCCTCTAAATTGTCCTACGAGAATCCAAACCTCGTTGAAACAGCTGTCACAGATTATTGGGATGTACGTTCATTTCATTTCATTGCCTCGATCTCGTGTTCATCATCACTGTCTCTAGACTGTATATAATATGTTAGGTGTTAGCTGGAGAAAGAGAAAAACCCATAATTTATTTAATTATTTTGTCTCTTACATATTAATGATCTAATAGGCCCATAGGGTATTATTGTTTAATTTTCTTTTTCTTTATGATGGTTATTGCAGATGGATTTCTTGGGGTTCTACAGATTCTGGAACGGTAATTATAAAGCTAACTCTTGAGTATATAATTTTTGTTTTGAAGATACGAAATTTATCTGAACCTAGTGAGTACTCTGTTGAGGAAAAGAGGAAAAAACAAATATAGAGAGAAAGTTCAAGCTAGCTATGAGTAAATACCATTTCTGGTCCATGAGACAAAACCTGATCCCCATTTTGGTCTCTTAAAAAAAAGGTATTTTTTAGTCTATAAAAATGACGAATAAGAGTCGATCGGTTGACATTTTAATTTGATCTCTCACAAATTTCCAAAAGGTCTTTTTTAGTCTATAAAAAAGATGAATAAGGGTCGATTTTTTTATAAGGGACCAAAATGGGGTCTATATTTTTTGTTAGGGACCAGAAAGAGTATTTACTCTTTTTAGAATATGACTCTTAAATAGGCACGGGAATTCCCACCTAACCTTAATTTGTTGGAATTAAACCTCTGTTTATTTAGTTGTATAAATTTATGTGACCTAAGAACCTTTTGAATAATAGAATCTCACAGGGAAACTTAATTATTAGTAATGTGAATTTTTAAAAATGTTATGTATGTATTATATGTAGAATATAGGTTATAGATTAAAAGCCATGCATATTTTTCATGAATTCTCTATTCACTTGTATATCATTGATAACCATATGGTTATATAATTGATTAAAAAATGAGACTGCATAAAAAACTTTGTTTGATAAAGGGAAAATGAGGGGGTGGGGGAAAGAATTTTAAAATTGAAAAATCTTAAATCAGGTTTTTATGATAAATATCTAATTTAATATTTTGTAATTTCAAAGTCATTTTACTTTCTATCATTTTTCCTTGATAAAACGGGGACGTTAGCATTTTCTTTTGCCAAAGTGTTAGCAAAAAATAACACAAAAAACAAGTGGTTAATCGTATTATATATATTACCTCCGGTTCTAATTATAAGAACACTTTTGTATTGTAAATTATACTCCAAAATTGTTTCTATAATATAATTAGGACCAGAGGGAGTAACACAAAAAATAAAGAATTACAAGTATTTATTCTCAATGTCTAAAAGTCGAACTTTCAAACAATCGGTTAATCGTATTATATATAACACACACAAAAAATGAAATGAAAGTGAAAGACAATTTGGGATTGTTAATTGTTTTTTCTCTAAAAGTGAAACATTTGACTCTTTACTCGAATGTTTTAGAGATTTTCTTGTCGCGCCGGTTCCCTGCTTATTTTTTTAATTAAGGTGAGTCACTCCTCCCTTGGAGCCATGTCATTTGCAGTATTATTATATTACACAAAATATAAATATTTCCAAGCACGCATCATTATATTTGGTTGTTATATGATGTGTAGGTAGGAAAGTAGGTTGGTTGTCACTGTAGAATAATATATATATATTCACTGAAAGGAGATGAACTTGTAGTTCACTAAATATATTTTTTTTCCATCTAATTGATTATCTCTCTCTCTCTCTCTCTCTCTCTGTTTTCTTAATCTCATACTTATGTTTAAGAATCTTATATTATTAGTGGATCGATAAAGAGCTTGGAGTTGGTGATGCCTATATCCACTTGTCTGATGTGCTTGTTTGGGATCACTTTTTGACATTTTAAAAGTATTTATTCACGTAAATTGAGATAAAAATTTTCTTACATATTTAACTCGTATACTGTAAATCATGGTTGAAAAGCTGCTTTAAAGCTTCAATCGTTATTATAAAATTTGAGCTCTTTTAATTTTGTAGGCGTGGACAATAAGTTGGTTATTATCACTCTAATAATGCCCCAAAATATTTTATTCCGCTCATTATTGATTATCAATGAAGTAGCAGTCAAAAACAATGTTACTTGATCAAATTATCAGATTTTCATCGAGTTTCGTTTATCATTTTTTTACCTCTACTTCTGTAGTTGGTAGAACGTACATGCATAGTTTAAATCCCAGTGGGAATTATTTACACTCTAACTAAAATAAAATAATGATGTGCAGAATACCAGCAACAAGACTCCACGCGAGCAATCATGTTGCGAGATACAAACTCTGAACCCAACTTGATCGTAGTGGCATTTAGGGGCACAGTGCCCTTTGATGCTGACCAATGGATCACAGACGTGGACATTTCATGGTACGAAATTCCCAAAGTGGGCAAAGTCCATGGAGGTTTCATGAAGGCCTTGGGCCTCCAGAAAGATGTTGGGTGGCCCAAGGAGATAGACCAAACCAGCAGTGAGGCCCAACACAAATTTGCATACTACACAATCAGAGAAGAGCTGAAACAGATTCTGGAGCAAAACGAGAGTGCCAAGTTCATAGTGACAGGTCACAGTTTGGGAGGAGTTCTGGCCATTCTGTTTGCGGCAGTTCTAATACTTCACGACGAGGCGTGGTTGTTGGATAAGTTAGAAGGCGTTTATACGTTTGGCCAGCCCAGAGTTGGGGACAAACAGTTTGGTGAATTCATGAAGGACAAGTTGACAAAGTACGATGTGAAGTATGTAAGGTATGTGTATGGCAACGACATCGTGCCTAGGATACCTTACGATGACAAAGCCCTCTTGTTTAAGCACTTTGGTCCCTGTGTCTTCTTCAATAGCCTGTATCAAGGGCAGGTATGAATTTATGAATCAGTAAGGTTTAACTGTGTGTGTGTACAATTGTTAAGAGGCTTGTGGTTTTTGTATTGAGATGCAGGTTTTGGAGGAGGAGCCAAACAAGAACTACTTCTCCTTGTTGTGGGCCATACCCAAGAACTTAAATGCAGTTTGGGAGCTAGTGAGAAGTTTTATTATCCCTTTGGTTGAAGGTGGCGACTACAGAGAAAATTGGTTAATGAAAATATTAAGGCTGATTGGATTGATCGTTCCAGGATTATCGGCTCATATGATCCAGGATTATGTGAATCTTACTCGACTGGGTACATTTGCTGCATCTACGAAGCTAAAAAAACACACAACATTCCAGGTTTGAGTGTAACTGATCAGTAGTATAATAGGATAAGGCCTCTAATGTCTGTTTGGCATGGCTGCATATGTCAAAAAAAGCCCAACCAAGGTAATTAAAAGTCCAACGGAAAAATAGGCATTTGGGATAGCTTTGGTGGGTGATGAGCTCCTTCAAAAGAAAAAGTGACTTTTTTAAGAAGTCACTTTTTTCAGTTTTAAGCATGACTTTTTTAAGCTTTTGGAGAAAAGTGTTAGAGATAGGTGATCTAATAAACAATGTACTATTAAATATATATTTGTATGCCTTCTAATTTATCCATCAGAATATATTGAATTAAGTACTTTAGAGTTTAGTAATTTTTTTATCAAATTTAATTTTTTTTTCAATTATCATAATATATACAACTAATATATACATATGTGTGTGTGTTTCGTATAATTTTTAGTCATTTTTATCACAAAGAATCATCCAAACAAGACCATCTAGAAAAAAGTCACTTCTATCACCTCTATTCCAAATACAAATCACATCTACAATCTAACTTATATCTTATCTTCCATTTGCGAAAGCTCGTTTGGACAAAAGTCACTTTTGTCATTGTTGTCCCAAATAAGCCTGTAGTTGTTTGCAGTTTGCACTGAAATTACAATTTTTGATTCTCAAACCAAAAGGTCATGAAATAATTGAAATGACACTACCTTATGTCATTAATATAAGAATCAGTTAACCATTTTTAAGATATTAAGGAAGCTAAATAAGTTACTTAATTATAGCATATGTTGTGTATCATTAAATTATATATCAGTTTATAAATCATGCATTTAGAGAAAAACGATAGATATGAACAATTTAATATTTTAAAAATCAGACAATGTTTTAATATAAACATTTCATCATTTAATTAATATAAAATTTAACTTTAAAAATCATTTTAGAATCTTTTACAAAATATTGCTAACAATGTTAAAAATTAAATGGTCAAGGGGAATTTTTGTTTTGGAAGTTTTCATCGAAGAGTAATTTTTTCTTGGAAGTTTTTCGTGGGGCAATTTTGCTCAGGAAGTTTTAAAATGAAGTAATTTGCCATGACCTTTATTCTAGTTAATTTTGACCATTAGTTGATTAAATATGTTGAGTTGGCAGTTCATGTCATTCATGTCATTTTTGTTAAAATGCAAATTTGTTATAGAGTTTTGAATATAACTTTGAAAAAATGAAGTAAATGACATAAGGACTTCCGCACACAAGTTTTCACATTGACAAAAAGGACGTAGATGACACGTGAACTACTAACTTAGCATATTTGGTTAACTAATGATCAAAATTAACTAGGATAATGATCAGGGCAAAATTGGTCCTTCTTCGACATTTCTGACCTGAAAAGCTTATGGGGGCAAAATTCCCCTTAACCCAAAACTAAAATAAATTGCAAGATTTGAAAATAGAGGGGAAGCTCTCTGTAAATTTTTTTTTTGTGTGTGTGGCTAAATACGGTAATTTTTCTTCTGTTCGACACATTGTCATGCGCTAGATGTGATTCTGGCTAGAATTCATAATTTTAACAAAACTAAAATATATACAAACACACCTCTTATAATGGCTGGGACCGTGTTGGTTGGAGGAGTAATAATCAGAGGAAGTGCACTGTGGCTGATGGTTATGTTTGCATCGTCAGTACTCGAAGTAATGGCTTCTTTCATATTGATTTTGATGTGTTTTAATTTGGAAGCAAATTAAAAGACTCAATCTCATTCCTAGAGTCACTTTGTTCCAGTGGAGGTTGGTTGATGAAGCTTTGCCCACTAGGATGACTTTGCACCGTCACCATATGGAGGTTGATGTCAATTGTTCATTTTGTTCACGAGTCAAAAGCATATAAACAATTGTTTTTTGCAGGTCCTTTGACTTTGACTTGGGTAATGTAATTGAATAATCTGAATATTATTAATCCTTCAGAATGAACAAGAGTATAAGGAGGTCTTTATATAGGCAAATCAATAAGCTAATCGTAATCCTAATTATATGGATCTAACCGTAAACCCTACTATATGGATCTAACCGTAATCTCTAATATATTTCTTAACACTCCCTCTCAAGCTGGAAGTAGCTTGCACATGCAGTAACTGATGTTCAAGAAAATAATTATCGATAGACTAGAACTTAAACAAGGTAATAATCCACTAGCTTCACCAAGAGCTCGAACAATAAAGAGAAAACCAAACCAAAGTAGAAGTTGCAACAACAAACTATCTAACAAGGGACCAAATAATACTCCAAATGTCTCACCAAAGACAAACACCAAACAGTCTCACCTAAGACCAAACAATACTCTAAACGTCTCGCCAGAGACAAACACCAAACGGCCTCACCTGAGACCAAACAATACTCCAAACGTTTCACCAGAGACAAACACTAAACGTCCTCACCTGAGATCAAACAATATTCCAAACGTCTCACCAGAGACACACCAAACGGCCTCACATGAGATCAAAAAATACTTCAAACGTCTCACGGAGGTAAAGCCGAGGAAAGAAGAATAGCTCTCGACGGAGGACGAAAATCAAATTTGCAATGGAGAAGGCCACAAGAAGGGTTGTGACGTGATTTCTTTGGTTCAAACCTCAAGCTCTCTCCTCCTCTCTTTCTCCCTTGTTCAGCTACTGACGAAATAGTACCAAACCTGTTTCTATTCACGCTATAGTGACAGTGGCTACTGAAAAAAATCAAACTAGCCTAGAACAAACCCTAAGGCTCTGATACCATGTTATTGAATAATTTGAATATTATTAATCCTTCAGAATAAAAGAGAGTACAAGGAAGCCTTTATATAGGAAAACTAATAAACTAACCGTAATCCCTAATTCTAATCGTAAACCCTAATTATATGGATCTAACCGTAATCCCTGATATATTTCCTAATAAGCAGTTTGGTTGGTTGTTGACGTTTAGTATGGAGAATTTGAGCTTTTCTTCACCAGGGCAATGGTTTCTCAATGTTTTGCAATGTAACTCTGTTGAGGTGGTGGGTCCACAAGTGTGCTGAACCTTGTATTGTTTTGGTTCTTTAGAAATAGAATATTGCTTCAACATGAGGTGGTGGAATTTTTTTTTTTTTTTGCTCGGAAGGAGGAGGTGGAATCATTGGGAGTTATTCAAATGATTTCAAGAGAATTTAATTACTATCAATCTCTTCCTCAGTTAGATTCTCAGGGGACTATAACATACATACTTTGGAACAGATCTTATAATTCAGCAGATGCCCACAGTTTTTATGCCAGGTTGTAAGCTTCGAGTGAGTCGATTGCGCACTCATGTTCAAAGCAGAAGGAAAATCTCATTGATTTCCATTTTCTTCTATGAAGCCTTATTCAGAGGAATTTTCTATACCAAACGGCCACAACTAGATCAATGGGTCTTCATGAGTTCACACTTGCGAAGAGCATTATTGTTGTTTACGACTCACCATGAAGTTATCACTAATGCACTTGCAGGGGTTTACCAGGCTGCTTCAGGGGCAACGATTAAGCATGATGGAGGCTTGGGCCATTATATGCGACTGTTTATTTTTATTGAAGTTATCTCCTATTCATAGGTTTCTTTAGTCTAGACGTACGTTAGGTTGTCTCTTTTTATATTATCGTAATATCCCATAGAAAAAGTCCTAAAAGATCACTAATTGCAACGTAAACCGTAAAGTGATCCTGCTTCAAGTTATTATAGGCATGTCACTTCACATCGGTTGCTGAATATGTACGTACATTATCTTGCCAAGTGGTCGTTAGCTGAAGCACCTGAGATACTAACATTCCCAACTTCTCTCTCAGAATATCATCTCTCTGCATCTTTTTCATCTTAGCCGTATAAAAATTTATTTAAGCATCCAAAGAGAGAGACATCTTCTATTTTAAAATATCGCATGCTGTAAATATGAAAATTTTAAAAGTAGATGACGTGTTTTTCTCTGAACATTTAGATCAATTTTTGGACGATTTAGATAAAAAGATATTATTCCGAGCAAACAAAAAAAAAAGTTAAAAAGATATTAAGAGATTATGAGAGATGAGATTCTGAGATAATATGCTCCCTCTACGTGCCTTGTTTTGTTATGTTGTTTTATCGACAAAAAAGTAAGTGATACCTTTTGTAAACTAGGATATTTTTTTAATCCAAGTATTTCAGACTTTGCACAAAACCTCTTGTGAATTATGGAATACAACCCATAGATTAAATAAGACCTCTTATAAATTGTAATTGCTAATAATGCCTTGGGCCTAATTAGCGGTTTGCGCTGAAATTATAATTCTTGAGGCTCAAACCAAAAGGCCATGAAATAATTGAAATGATACTAATTATAAAGGTTCAAGATTTATTGAAGTCTTCTCTATCTCAATTCCCATTTCATGTACTCACATTTATTACAGTCTCTTTCTCATTTCTTAATTTATTTTAAATTATATATTTATTATTACAGCTTGAGGAAACTGCGGCAAGGAACTTCATGGTACTTACAATTGTCTGACATTGGGGGTTTTTTTTTTTTTTTTTTTTCTAGGTGAGATCCCCAAGATTTCTTCCACGCTGCCAAATTCTTACCAGTAACTACGCACCTTTGAGGTAGCTAATGACTAATGCATTTGATTTGGTCCTTATGAATAGTTTCCTTTAATTGAGACATGCATAAGATTCAGGCTCAAGATTGGAGGAAAGAATAAATTAACAGAGCTGCGTGCATAATTTTGTTCTAATGTAGCTAGATTACACTTGACCACGAACAGTAGTCATCGAAGATCGAAGCAGAGAAGTTTACAAAAGAGAGCTTATTTCTAATGATTGGCTTAAGTACATACATGCCATTAATCAGTCACTCTCTTTTTTTGGCTCAAAATCAGTCACTCTCAAGGACGAGGAAACCTGGGCCTTCCAATTTTGTGCTTTCCTCAGACAGAGAGAGAGGATTTAGATCTTCTGAAGTTCGCCAAATTCAAGCCTTGAATCAAATAATTTGTCATCTACCTACTAAAATCATTCATGACACGTGAATAATCTAAATGTTCAACCGTGCATCATATAAGATCTAACGAAATGATGTTTGCAGTTGAGTGTTTAGATTGCTCACGTGCAATGAATTCAGATGACAAATTAATTGATTCAATGGTTTGGACCAGACGACATACAGATTATAGATTTATTGGGAAAGCGAAAATGAATACCAGACCAGGTGCTGATGTTATGAACTGCAAAACTTCAGTAACACCAAAGTGAGTGTCAAAATAGTAACTGCTCTATGTTGCACAGCATTCACTCATGCATATAGTCCATTCAAATCCTTCATTAACCTGGTAACAGTCACAGAAGCATTAGGTCTTCTGTTAGAGTAGCGTGCACAAGCTCAAGTATAATGAACAGTGCAATTGGCTAGCCAATTAATGGCGCAATATATTTAAGGCCATCGAACGTTTGGGTGAAGCTCTAGCTAGAAATCGTTCATGGGTTTTATAGGATTCTTGAAGATTCCAGAAAGGAAAAAAATATGACATTTGTGGGATACAGTTCCACTTGAAATTGATTCCTGTACAACTAGCCATTTTACTTTCCAGATGCATATTGACAAAAATAAAAACTTCCCATATTTATGCGAAAGCTCGGGTTGAGCAGCTTACACCTAAAATAAAAATTTAAAACCTATTGCATCAAAGATATGAAAATAAGTGTTTCCTGAAAAAGGATTAAGTGAACATGGAAATTTACCCAGCAGCACATGTACAGTGAAATAAACAGTGTAGGATGAAGCATCAAAAGGCGTGGCAGGTGAAACATCCACTTAGAGAACTCATCTGGCCGGGTCTACGGAAAGATAGAGCCCTGTGGAAATTTCTGCCAACTCGATGGGCCTGGTTTTCGGAAACTGAGCTTCTCATTTCCTGAGCTTTCTTTTGAGCCGATTTCAGCTTGTTCATAATCTTATCCATAGAAGATGATCTTTTCTTCTCCAACTTCATCTGAAACAAGAAAAATAATAGTGAGCATGTTGCTCCGTAAATTCCTCTTCGGGAAAAAAAACCCATTGGAGGGGAGGGGGTGTTACTGGATGTTAAACAAAAGAAGTTCAGCAGAGCTGGGGATTATAGAGAATAGTATCAAGAAAAAACCTCTAGTTTCCTTATTGCTGCCTCAGCTTTCGCCTTCTGCAAGTTCTCCCATGCGGAGATTCTAGCTTCCTCCCTCTTAACCCTTACAGTTAAATTAGCCAGCATTTAGTTGGGGGGGAAAAAACAAACATGAAGCATTCAACAACGTCATATGGTTATCAAAAAAATCTGTGGCTCCTATTCAAGCAATTTAAAATATTGTTACGCAACCCAAGAATTACACCGGAATAACGTTACTATGAAGTAATCCTTAATTAATAATCCATATTGGCCAAGAAAGATTGAACCGAATTTATACAATACCGAAGCGGACATACTCTGAAGCACTCTTTGCAGTTTTAGAAACATCCCAGGCTGAAGACTGCGCACTTCTTTCTTTCTTTTTCCAGTTCCCAACGGTTTCCGAGCCTCTACCAATGAATAGGGCTCTATGTTTGTTGGACCACCGGGTCATGGTGATATGTTCATCTATCTGCACATCCCTAGTATCCATATTATTAGAAGAGGCACTCTGCAAATCAATGATGGGCAGCTCAGGCGTGGGCGAGACAGAGAAAGAAGCCCTCATGCTGGGAGAGGAGCATGGACTACCCTCTGGACTCATCTGGGTGGCCATGTCTCTCCTCGAAACAGCACGAGATACATTGGTGGCCGCATCTTTAGAACCATCTAACTTTTCCTCTGTGTATCAAGACAATAGCCAGAGAGCAAGATCAGATGCATTGCAGCATAGTTAGCTAGGCATTTGTAAAGAATATCACCATCTATACTTGTGATGACATAAGCATACGGTTGTTTACATTTTCACTTAATTTCAAATATCTAGCTATTATTAGTGTCCAAGGAGATGCTAGCTCCAATCGGACCACCTAGCAACACTAAAAACGGAATAGTTCGCATAAGACGAAGGACTAATTAAATCAAAGCTAGGTAACAAGACTTCATGTCAAATTCCTCGAAAGTCAACGCTTTTGGGCCATGCTTTAAAGTGACCTTCCAGTGTTGATTTCGTATCGACGAATATAATTTTAGGTATGACTTCACAAATATGTCAAAATTCAGTGTAGGATAAGGTCCAAGGATGGATGAAATGCCTTGGGAAGATAAAGATAGCTGATTCTGCATCTCAGAGCATCCATGCACACTAGCAGAGCGGGCCATGCAAGGATCTGCTCGAGTCGGAAGTACTCCACCATGACCACTGGAATGGATTGTCAATCCATCGGCTCGGATAACACCGGCTGTAAATGGAGAACCTACCATGAAATTTCCAGTATCTCCACATTCTACCATGGGCACTGCCGGTGAATAGAGCGAATGATACGCAATTCCAGGGGGACCAAGCGGACCACTCTTTGACTTTGGCTTCCTCTGGGGTGGTGGAAGGGAACATCTCCCCTTACCATCTCCTGAAATAGGGCTGAAAATCCATCTCTCAGCATCTTCCCATTTTGATGGCAATGTTCTTCCATTATTTAAAGGCAACAGAGCCGCACTGACTTGCTTCCTGGTAGCACTGGTATGCGAAGGAACTCGCTCAGAGCTCCAACCCTTCTGCATTACCACTCCAGCTTGCCGATAATTCGGTGTTCCTGGACTAGGGAAATTGTTAGACCTGCGAGTTGATACTGAACTCTTCTTCATGGTTCCCAGTCGAGGTGAAGATCCGGCTGCATTGTTCAGATCTAAAGAAGCAGGCCTGCGCCGGTCTGGCTTTTTCAATAAAGCTTCAGATCTTGATCTCCGATCTTGGCATTCTTTATGTTATACATGAGCAAAGGAGGATATTAGATTATCGGGATTTAAAAAAAGAAGTAAAGAGCCTAAGGCCCAAGCTTGGCTACGGATGGTAGTTTGGTACCTTTAAGGGCCAGAGAGAAAGAGTTTCTAGCAGAATCCAATTCCAGGAGTTGATTACTGTATTCAACGTCGTCAACATCGCTTTCTTCCTTTTGAGCTGCGTGAAATGTGTTTGCATACAGGGAGTGAGACCCGTAGGCGAATCGCTTAAAGAAGTTGGCAAGGCCAGGTCGCTTTGCGAATTTTGGATGTTTGTAACATAAAAAAAAAAAAAACAAATTAACAGTACCTTTTGCTTTTTCTTCCTCTCTCAAGAAGCGACTATGCTTCTTGTTTGCTGAATGTTTGTTTGGATCTGAATCGGGATCTGGACCACTCCAATTCTCGGTGTGAGAAAATTCATCATCATGCATTGCCAATTGCTGAAAGAGACCCAAACTTTAACACTAAGAATTGGACGAATCTCAAATGTTTGAACTTAGATTCTGATCTATTCAGACGCGTGTCAAGGCAGTTCGTACTCTGAAATGGAAGGTCACTATTCCCAAACATTTAGAAATAATCCTCTCGGGAATTTGATTATTTATATTATCAACAAGTCCAAAATCAACCCAAAGAAAAAACAGGACGCTCTGATTAGCTCAGTTATTTCAAAAACAGATTAAAGGGGAAAAAGAGTTGAAGTCGAGTGACATTTATAAGAAACAGAGAAAACAAGTTGACGAAATTACAAGTAGTTCCAGGGTACGACTTCCACGGGTGTATTTCACTGCGAGAAGAATATAATAGAGAAAGCAGTGATATAAGAGAAAGGAACAAAGGACCAAGTACCAGGGAGATTTCAGAGACGAGAGAGTCATGATCATGAGCGTCAGATGCAAAGGAACAACGATCGACACTAGCAGAAGCAGAGGAGAAGAGACTGAAGTTAGATTCAAGAGTAAAGATAACAGAATCCGGGCTACAATCGCGAGGTCTGAGTTCCACCCTCGACGAGGATCGCTCCTGAAACCCCAACTCCGGCATTGCTCAATGTTTGAAGCAGCGTTCAGAGTAGTAGAACAGAGTCACGGAGAGAGCCGACAATCTGCATTGTCGCGTATCACAACCACGAAAAGGACCCCTGAGATATGACTTGTGACTTCTTATGGAAGGCCAAACAAGCAAGCGATTTAAGGATATAGTGAAGTGAGGTTCGTGAAGAAAGAAAAAGAAGAGTGGGCCGGAGTGAGCGGACCATCCAAGAAAAAGGACAAATGATTTTCGGGTGAGGAAGATGAACTTTTTAACGCATCTTTCTCATCTAATTCCAATTTGACCAAATCATTTCAGCCTTTGACTGCAGTTTTAAAATGATGATATTGACACGCTGGGTGGGGTCGGTTCCAGTGAGGTTAAGTGCTTAGGGCTAAGCAAATGAATTAAAATAAATCATATTTATAATTTTTGATAAAAAAAATTGACCATATTTATAAATCCAGTTTCATATAATAAATGAGATTGTGAAAATTTTACTCATATTAATTGTATTCATGATAATAGAGAGAGAAGAAAAAATTAAAAAATATTCAATCATAAATGAAGGCAAAGTTAAAAATTTACCCCATAATCATTGAGTTAATCCTCTCTCTCTTTGGTACATGAGATTTAATCAAAATAGACTTATAAAAAGGACCAAAGTGGTAAGCATATAGAGAACTACACCCCTCTTAAATATAAGATATAATTGACTTTGTTTTAGAGAGATTAAAGAAGTTAAATAGTTACTTAATCATATCATATGTATATTTTTAAATTATATATTAGTTTATTAGTCATACTAATTAATTTAGAAAAGAAAATATAAATATAAATACTCTAAAATAATTTAATTAGTTTCATTATTCTTTTTAAAAAGTCAACTCTATCTTTTATATTTAGGATGGGACGGAGTAATTAGTAACTAATCTCTCCACTACAACAGGAAGAGCATGATGATTGTGTCTGGCGTGTAAGTTTATCTCTGCGATTGCCACCCTGTACTTTCTCCCTCTGAGATTAAATTAAAACAAGATTACCCTTGTCCGTACTAATTAACAAAAGGGAGAGATGAAGATTACTTTCGAGGCCTCGACACACACAAGAACAGTATAAGCAACGGTGCATTTAGAGAGAAAACCATCATATCTTCCACTAATTACGCGCCATTACCCCCAGTTTACCACGCCCGCCAAAAAAGAAATAAAGTTAAGCATTTACGCATCATTATTTATTTGAACTAAACATAATTGTAAATCATATAACTTTATTTTATCAAAAAAATTTGTTTGTAAATAGGACATTAATAAATTATAGCTAAAAAGGAATCCCCCCTCTCCAAATAGCAATCTGGTATAACAAAAAGGGATATTTATTACGAAAAGTATGGACTGACCACGATTCCAGAAAATGACATTGTTTGGTCACAAAAATTAATAATGTGGGGCGTAGGTTGGATCATGGATGGGTACTTAGTATTTTTATTTTTAATAAATTTGAGACATCTCAACTAACACCTAATAAAACCTTATACCCATTACAATCATGACATAGTAGCTCTTCTAGATTCTTTGAAGGTTGATAGATTTCATGGAGCCCCTGTTCTCTTTTCAAGGAAAAAGCATCAAAGTAGTAACTTTTAACAAAAATTGTATCCACATGAAGCACGTTCGAAAAGAATTGCTGAACTAATGCTAAAGCCACTAGTGGTGTAACCTTGTTGAACGCCACTGGGTAGTGGCGTTAACATTGCTCACGCCATTAGTGGCGTGAGAGATGCTCACGCCATTAATGGCGTGAGAGAATCTTACAATATATACTCGGTGAACTTGAGCCAAGGGAAATGCCAGTGTGACAAGTTTCAGGCATTCAAATTCCCATGCAGTCATGTAATTGCTGCATGTTTGGCGATATCCCATTATGTTGAACAGTATGTGGATCCAGTATTCTCAATCTACAATATTATGAATGTTTACTCTTCATCATTTCAGCCGATCGGTAGTGAACAAGGAATACCGCCCGTTTCCGAACCAAAGATTATCCCCGATGAATTGAAGTTGCGTGGTATGGAGGTCCAACCTAGCTCCAGTCAAACTAGATGTGGTGTATGTAAATAGTTCGGACACAATAAGCATTCATGTCCTACGAAGCGCATAGCTAATTAGTTCAAATTTGCTTTCCTATTTGCTACCATATGTGCCTTCGAATGAGATGTAGTAATTTCAACGAAAAATTAACCTTCAAGTTTTCATAATTTTATTTGATAGCTTTTTCACTTATGTGCTTATAGTTTCACTTGATTTTTAATTAGATTTTTGTACTTTCAAGTTCCCATATTTATAGCTTGGGTTATATGGCATAATTAAGAATTTAGAATTTGGGTTAAAGTTGATTAGCTATATGTTTGATAGAAAACTAAACAAATACAGTAATCCATGCAAATACATAACGCACAATATGCTCAGGGTGGAGTATATGTAGGCCACGGTCTTGAACGCACATCACGCTCAGGGTTCCTACGGATGTCATCAGGTCCACGTTGTCCATCAGGATTGTGCCTAAGATTAAAATCCTCAGCAGCTACCCGTATAAAGTCATCGGTATGGTCATCGCCGTCATCATCGGATGGGTGGTGTCCTGACTGGTATGGACTACTACTAGATCCTACATCAGTACCCTGTCCATGGTGGGAGGAACGGAAGGAAGCAAAACCCTGTGCAATCTGATAAGCACTGAAGCCAGGAAAGCCATATGGAGGCTGATAAGCATTGAATCCAGTGAAACCCTGTCCAGGCTGGTAAGAATTGAACGTAGGAAAGCCAGTCTAGGAACTCTGTGATGGCCACTGGTATGAGTATGGAACCTGTGTCTGCGGAGCAAACATTGTCTCCGGCTGTAGGTAAGAAGGCATCGGTGCATGTATCTCTGGAGGCACCTCTGCTGGCATCTCCCTTAGCAACTGCTTTGAGTACCACGAAACCTCAGTGTAGGCCATATTGGGCCATACAGGTGGTCTATATACACCTCCGCTATGTGGACCAAGCCAAGGTATCTCATATGCCTACATCTCGTTACGCGGTCGTCGTTGACCCAGTCCCCGTCCCTCCTTCGCATGAGGCGAGACCTCTATAGCGGGATCTAGTACACCGACTAAGAGTCCAGTTGGTGCGTTAGGATCAGGCTCCGCAACTCGGCCAAACTCTCTAAGTGCTCCCAGTAATTGGTCACAAACCTTCTGAACCTACCTCTTGTTGAACTGGGCATCAAATTGTGGAGAATTCATCCACCAAATCCACTCTACACCATCTACCTGCATTTATCCAGTACAATAAATAATAGCACTAAAACTAAGTTATGGATAATAAGATGAAATATATAGGATAAAATATGGAAGCAAGATCAATACGTACCACATGCCCCATCCTGGCGACCTGCCTCGTCATATATCATCTAGTGTGTGTGAAAAACCAAGTCATGTACTCGGAGTTTGGGGAGATCGGCCCCTCCGATGGATCTGTAGTCTCGATGAGCAAATGTCGTGTGTTCCACAACCGAATAAATGGATCCATCTTGACCTCCCAATCATCAGTCATCTTACCGCGTAAGGTAAGATCATGTGCACCCTTAAGTTGTGCAGCAAGGCCAAGGATGTGTTGTTGCATGCCAAACTGCCGCATGCAGCGATCGGGCTGGTGCATCTCGAAAATGTGGAAAGCAAGTACGGGTGTCACCGCCCTCCACACGTCCTGCATGTGAACATCTACACCCATGAACTCATATATGGCGTCCCTATATGGCTCCCACTTCACCTGTACATGTAAACAAATGCGAATTAATGTACTTTTTTGTTCCCTAATCTCAAATTTATTATACATACATCGTCTCGACCCATCTGGAAAATCTCTATCCGATATGTCTTTAGCTCACATCACAATAACCGCAACTCGACATTATTAAACCTGCAATATGTAACTCAATAACATTAGTGAAACGACCTGCAAATAATAAATTAATCGCTCGACTACTCCAACCAGTTCAAAATATTCATTATATCATACTGCTTCCATACCTGTGTCCGTAATGATCACCTGCGTCACTGGGCGGTGGAATGGGAGGTGATATGGCACCAAATCTGGACCATGCCCATATCTGCAATAACAACAAACAACCCCCCCATGTCTTTAGTTGAAGCTAACGTGGCCTGACATAGCTCGCGAAATAGTATAGCTAGTACAGCAAACCCACAACTGTACGTAGCAATCTCCGCAAGGTCACCACCCGTAATTGTATATATCGGCAAGGGACCTCTGAGCTGGACTTATCACACAACAAAAATCCACCGAACATGCGCATGAGGTAAGCACGTGCGTACAAAAGCTAACCCTCAACAGTAGCTGAGTGCTCCTCCTAGTGGCCCCAATAACGGTCAAACCAGCTCATCTTGATGTTTCCGCCAATCAAAGCATATGGGAGTGGAGTCCAACCCATGTATTGCTGCATAACTGCTGCCCAGTTGCCATGCGTCTGACCGGAAACTACTCGACTCTCAGTGGACAAACTTAAAATGCCCTCTACATCCTGTAGAGTAATAGTCATCTCACCAACCGGCATATGGAAGGTGTGAGTCTCCAGCCCCACCTCTCAACCAAAGCAGAATAAGGTATTTGTCAATCTTCACCAACATAAAAGTAGAGAACAAATATGTAAGGGTCTTATATTATCTGTATCATGTACAAACAACTAAATGAATATAATTAATTACATAAAGAATTTTAAAACATACCGAGAGTCTTTTCATGTGAGACACGTGCCAGAAACCTGCACACATAAGGTACTGCTGCAAATCTAGTGGGATAAGATATGGGTCATGGACATCTGCCAAAGACCCCTGTGAGGCTCGCCTCACCCTCAATAAATTGCAATCTCTTATGTTCCACACAACTTGTGATCCGTGTGGCTGTTGCACCTCTTCATTAAGAACTCCTCATTCTTTGGGGCCGGGCTCAATATTGCAGGCGCGTTGGTCATCCATTTGACTAATAAAAATCTACAATAACACAACACATTACTATAAATAATAATATACAACATATCTCACAAAATCTTTTTATTAATTCACTAATTATTATTCTCACAAATTTCTAAAATAAAATTTAGCTAATAATAATATTTTACATTTTATATATCAAATTATTATTTTACAAAATATTGAATAATTAGTCATCTATCTTAAGGTTTATAATTAACATACAAAATAAATAATTAATTCACTAATTAATTAATTTTTAATTTACTAATATTGTATCCTAAGGTTTATAATAAATTTTAAATATTTTCATTCCCTAAATTATTATTTACTTTTTTTATTATTTATAATTATTAATAATTTGTTAGTAATTAAGCATCTATCCTACCGTTATACATTTATTAAGCATCTATAATTAATAAATCTATATAATTAAAAGTTAAACCAAATTATTAAACAATAAACATAACAAAAAAATTAAATGTTACCTGTGCAAATGTGAAGTGAGGAGTGAGAGAGAGAATTTGAGCCTCCTTCTTCTTCCTTTCAGTGATTCTCTCTTCTCTAGGTCTCAAAGTTTCTCAGCCTCTCTCAGTGTTTTCTCAGCTTCAGCAAAGGAGATAATGAGATGGAGATTGGAAGGATGAGGAGGTGTGTGTGTGTGTGACGAGTGGCTGCTTTGAGTGAGAGTGAAAAAAGAATGAAAAAGATGGACAACGGACAGAGTTTTCAGATGAGGATGAGAGGAAAAGGGAAGAAGTCACGGGAGGGAGGGTGAAAGAATGAATGAGAGAGGGAACAAGTGAGGTTGTGTGTGTGTGTGGTGAGGGGGGGAGGTTATGTGTGTGGGTGGTGGGGGAGTGTCCGGAGAGGGGGAGGTAAGGGATTCCTGACCTGCATCAGGATTCTTGACGAAATCCTCACGCCACAACTGTGGCGTAGCTTACCCTCACGCCACTTCTCAGTGGCGCTACCCCCTAGCACCACTAGTGGTGCACTGTTAGATAACATGTCTAACAACATTAGTTCGGTAAATCTTTTCAAAAGTGCTTCATTTCGGTACAATTTTTGTTAAAAGTTGCTACTTTGGTGCTTTTCCCCTCTTTTCAAACCTCTCTTCGCTAAGTAATCCGCTGCACTAGGGGTGAGTAACAGGCAGGCGGGGTTGCCCTGTGGGGTAACCCGTGGCCCACCCGTTTATATTCCACAGGTTAAACCCGTATAAAAATGAGACGAGTTAAATAGGTTAGGTCAATGGGTCCTAGGAAACCCTTTTAATTTTTTCCCCCAGGATAGGCTTTTTCGTTTTTTTTTTCAAATAAAAAATACCCATATACCTGCAAATTCAATCATCGATGAGTACCTTTGCCGCCAGAAACTGAGCTGAGGCCGAGAGTGAGTTGTTTCAGTTGAAATTGAAAGGTTGCAACGAAAGGGAGAGGTTGAGGGTGAGAAGAATAGGTCCTGACAATTCTAGAGATGTTGAGGACGAGAGGATGAAAGTGGCAAGCGTCCGACCGAGACCGTCACTCTGACGAGACGAGAGTCGAAGAAATGTCGAGAAGCTAAGCTTTGGGTGGGATCCGAGACTCCGAGTGAGACCAAGATCGAGAGAGACAGGGAAATGTCGAGATCGAGATAAGCTTCGAGTAACGAGAGGATGCGGGCTCGCGGTGAGGTTGATGACTACAGGCCGAGATTTGGCCAGTGTCCAAGCAACACCGGGACTTCGGTGAGACAAGAATCAAAAACCCAGTCCGAGAGGCAAAGTCAAGGAGGGACCAGAGGGTTACTTCCTTATGCCCTTATTAGTTTAGGTTAACTGGTCAAGGTCTCAAAGAATTGGGAAATGGGAATGGGAGGTCATGTCGGATAAGGAGTAGGTAAGGGATTGATCTTATGTCTCTTCACTCTCTAGTCGAGAGTCCAGTTGTCTAACTTGTCTTGTTGTCTGACTTGTCTAGTTGTCTCACACTCTCACTTGTCTGATATGAGTGATATCTAACGTAAAAAAAAAGGTTTAATATACGGGTAACTAGAGGGCACAAGTGCCCCGGTGGTTATCCCATCCCCCACCCGTTTAATATAAACGGGCACGAGCTGCCCATTACTCATTACGAGCCCAATTTGGGCAGGCTTAAAACGAGAAAATTTCCACAAGCTGCGAGCGGTTGGGTGGGTTGCGGGTCATTTGCTCACCCCTATGCTGCACAGTTGCATGATCTAGGCACATAGGTAATCCTTGTTGTCCAGTCTTTTTCCAACGGTTCTTTAACTTCCATAAGAAGATTAGCGTCCCTATGGATCAGGCCATGGTCATGGAGAATTAAGTCATGACACTCCATGGAATTCGTTTCAACCAAAACTTTCCTAAGTCTCATAGCCCATGCCATTTTTAAACCAAAGCGACAAGCACAAATTTCTGCAGACAGCTCATCCCCATCTTCAATGTGATATAAAAAGCCTTTTAGAAATATGCCTATTGAATCTTGAAAGAAACCCCCATAAGCACTTTTAGTAGCAGTAGCTGAGTATGCACCATCAACATTCACCTTCACCCAATCCTCCCCTAGTGGTCGCCATGATTCCAGAAAACGCTTTTATGAAACTCATTACAAGACTTGTTAAAACCATTATTAAACTTGTGAATCTCATTACGAAACTTGTCAAACTCATTGTTTACAATTCACATTCTTTTCCTTAGCCTCTCTTTTCCATCAGAAAACGCTTTTGTGATACTCAATATAAGATATGTTAAAACCATTACTAAACTTGTAAATCTCATTGCGAAACTTGTCAACTTATTATTTACTGTTCACCTTCTTCTTCTCCAGCCTATTTTTTATCGTTCATCTTCTTCTTCCTCATCCTCCTGCCTTCCTCCAAAAACACCAATTTCAACCTTCCTCCACCTTTGCCTCTCTTCCTCACCAGGGACAACTACCACTCCGCCATAACAAACAATAATACCACGATTTCAGAGGGGGGAGAGAGAGAGAAAGAGAGAAAGCTCGAACAACCTTTTTTCTAGATCTTGGTCTCGATCTCGTTGTGGAGCTTCCGTTCACCGTCACTAGCGAGACTCCTGTCATTGCCATGGCGGTGGGAAGAGGAGGAGGAAGAAAGGGAGAGGGGGAGAGAAGAGAGAGGAAGAGAGGACATAATGGTAAATTCATTAAGATTTTAAAATCCCAATTTGATTCTTATCACATTTATGCCCCTTACAAATGTTAACAGGGCTTTGAGGGTTTTGAAATTTCATATGATATTTATATATCATTCTCCCTAATAAATTCTTCTCATAGTATGAGATTTTGCATATAAATTTAGAATAATTATTTATAATTTAAATTACACTTTACTAGTATTTTTCATGAAATTAAAAATAAATCATACTAATAATGGTGAATCCCTCACTTGTTTTTAGTCGTTTGTGATCCGTGAGCAATATGAAAAAAGAAAAAAGAAAGAAAGCATGAACAATGAAATAGTGAGTTGACGAATAATTTAATAAAAAAGGGAAAATAAAAGTCGTATAATTACTTAATAGGAGAATTCAAGATAAATACCATATGAAATGTCAAAACCCCCAAAGATCTGTTAATATTTATAAAGGACATAAAGATGACATAGATCAAATTGAGATTTTAAAATGTTGATGAATTTAGCATCATGCCCTATCTTCTTCTTTCTCTTTCCTCACCCTCTCTTCCTCTTCCTCTCCTGACTTGCTCTCTCTCTCTCTCTTTGAAGTGAAGGCGACAATGATGATTGAGCGAAGGTGGAGATAGAACAAAGTGAAAATGGTGGAAGAACCAGTTTCCACTAAACTTTTTCAGTTTCCAGCGAAATTCTGTAGTTTCTAGCAAGTTCATGAGTTTTTTAACAAGCTCATGAATTTTTTTGGCATTTATAGCCTTTGACAAAATTCGTAATTGGATTCACAAGATCATTAATGGGTCTGACAATATTTGTAATGATTTTCACAAGAGCAATAATCCTTACTTGCATATTTTCATCAACAAACGCTTTTGTCAAAACCATTACAATTCTTGTCAAAATCATTACTAAACTTATCAATCTCATTACGAATTTTGTGAAGTCCGTTCCATTATTCACCATCTTCCTCCTTAGCCTCCGCGAGTTCATGAGTTTTTCGGCAAACTTATGACTTTTTCGGCATTTGTGGCCTTTGACAAAATTCGTAATGGTTTTCACAAAAGCAATAATCTTGACTTGCATGAGTTTTCTAGCAAGCTTATGAAAACCATTTTTTATCTTGTGAATCTCTCAATATGAATCTTGTCAATCCCATTACGAATATTGTCAAAGGCCATAAATGCCAGAAAATTCATAAGCTTGTCGGAAAACTCATGAACTCGTTGAAGGCTGAGGAAAAAGAAGGTGAACAAAAGAACAGGATTCACAAAATTCGTAATAAGATTAGCAAGTTTAGTAATGGTTGTGACTAGAATTATAATGGTTTTGACAAAAGTGTTTTCTGATGAAAACATGCAAGTCAAAAGTATTGCTCTTGTAAAAAACCATTATAAATCTTGTCAAACACATCTTGTGAATACCATTACAAATTTTGTCAAATGCCATAAGTGCCGGAAAATTCATAAGCTTGACAGAAAACTCATGAACTCGCTAGAAATTGCAAAACTTCCCTAGAAAATGAAAAGGTTTGGTGGAAACTAGTTTTTTGTACTATTTTCACTTGGTTTACCTCTGCCTTCACTCCACCATCATTGTCGCTTCGCTTCACACTAGAGTTGGGAATCAGGGCTGGCCCAGCCCTTGAAGGGCCAAGGCCTAAAAAGGCTGGCCCTTTTAGGCCCGGAGTAAGAAAAACATTTGTTTTTCAAAGCTCGACCAGAGAGCACCAAGGCTAGGGCTGGCCCTACAGGGCCGAAAGTTGTTATTCCAAATTTTAAATATTTTTCCTCCTTTTTTTTCAAAGAAATATAATTAGTAAATTACAAGAGTTAAAGTTCTTATTTATCAAATAAATGTTGTTAACATTAATATCCAAACAACACACATCATGCAACAAATAAACACAGTCACTAATTCATAATCAGAAGCAAACTGTTGTCCACAAATAACTCACATAAAATATAAGCTTAACACTAAGGCATTAAGCAACATGAGTATGATTACTATCATTGTCATCTGCGAAAGCCAATCGAAACAGTTTGTCGGCCTCGCCTTCGAAGCGTGAGTCGTGATACTAGTGATTCATGAATCGTGATTGAGTGAGAGACTGAGATTGAGAGTTGAGAGTTGAGACACTAATATGAAAGTGATAGCCTGATAGGAGAGTCAGGAGGGCGAGAAAAAGGAAAATGGTAATTTAATTTTTAGGGTTTCACTTCCTTCACCTCAGACACTCTCGGTCTAATGAAAATAAAATTTTAAAGGGCCTAATAAGTTGACCCTTAGCCCTACGGGGCTGGTCCTTTTAAGCCCACAGCCGAACAGGTTCAGTCTGATTTCCCGGCTCTGCTTCACACAGGGAGGGAGGACGTCAGAGTTAGGAAGAGAGGGTGAGGAGAGAGAATAATATTTGAGGGACATTTTAGTAAAATCATTTAAATTTTAAAATCTCATATTCCTCCCCATCACTTCTGTGTATACTGCACTTAAATGATATTTTTCCTTATTTTACTTTAATTAGGACTGACCTTGAAAATCCCCGTTCCACATCTGTGAATAGAGAAATGTCAGTCTCACACATGTGATGTGATGCCCGATTCTGACAGCCCCACTGAAAAGAAGTTAATGTAGCTTGGCACCGTATAGTATTTTTTTTTATTTCCCGCAATCATTAAAATATAAGATATATAGTACTACTGCTATAGAAATTGACTTCTGAGTTCCCTGTAAATTATACCGTAATTCATTATTTTAGTGTTACCGCACTATTCGCCATCTTTTCTCCTGTTTGTAGCCTTCAGGTCATCTCCCAGAAAATTATTGCATGCATGATTCATAACAATACAAATGTCGGCAAGAAAATATAAATATACTTTGGCCCCAAAAAAACACCCAAATAATAGTGCATGCAATGAATTATTGGTAACTTTGGAAACAAGGATGTTCATAGATCATAATACGATGATGATCGGACTTGACCGAACTGGACCGGCTTGATCTGAATTTAGTTGACTAATAGTATCCTATTGAACACTAACGATGGTACGGGCCGGAAAAAAAATAGTGAGGGTGGAACATTTATTTGCCGGCTTGAATTTGTACTCTGCAAAGTACTCGTACTGCGAAACAAACCTGCATTCGAGATATTCAACGTGATAAATTTGCTCAGTTTGGTATAGCTGTGCAACTGTCAAAAACCCATTAAACAGTGAAATAAGCCTTCTGGGAAAAAAGAAGAAGTTAATTTGGACGGTTTCTGATAGCTTTAAAATTGATGAATTTCTGTAAAAAAAAAAAAAAGTCACTTTTTTTTAGTTTCTGGTGTAACTTTTTTAACTTGGGGAGAAAAATGTTAGGAATAAGTGATCCAATAAGCAATATACTATTGAATATATATTTGTATATATTCTAATTTATCCATTAAAATATATATAATTAAGTACTTTAGAGTTTTTTATTTTAAAAATAATAATTTAATTTTCTCATCAAATCTAAATTTTTATCCTTAATTATCACAGTATATATAATCAATATATATATATATATGGGCAGGGGCGGACCCAGGAATGAAAATTAGGGGGGCGAAAATTACATAATAAAACCTAGTGAAGAAAATATTTGAAATTAAGGGGCGAAAATTACAAAATTGGACCCAAATTGTTTGAAAATTATGCTTTAACCTCATAAATATTTCAGTATTTTCATTTTAGTCCCTCCATGGGACTTTTTAATAGGGACTAAACTGAAAAAACTGAAATTTTTATAAGGCTAAAACATAATTTCTAAAACTCTTGGGTCAAGTTCTGTAATTTTAGGGGGGCGGGGGCCACCCCTAGCCCCCCTGATTCTGCCTATGTATATGGGGGGTATTCAATAAAATTTATATCATTTTCATTCATTTTTATCTTAATCAACTTTTCGGATGCTATTCTCATCTGGAAAAAAGTTACTTTTGCAACCGCTATTCTAAACACAAATTATATCTATAATTTGATTTTTATCCTATTTTTCGTTTATATAAGCTCATCTAAAAAAGTCATTTTTACCACCGTTATCCAGACATATAGAGGAGGTAGAAAAAGGCAATAATAAATGCACCGTCATCTTTCAACGACAAAATTTACCCATCAAGAGTTTACTACACAGAAATCCAGCTCACATTACCATTGAATCCAACATGACCTGACTCTCTGCAGCTTGGACCCCTCCCTAGTCCCTACCTGTGAAAGCGAGTGAAATAGTTTTCAGGATACGCCCAAAGCTTGACCACTAAATGACTGCATTATAATGCGCCTCATAAACTTGGTCAATTTGTCCTTTCTGCATTTTCATCTCGTGGCCCCTTTTCCCCCTTCAAAATGTTAGTTGCAAGGTAAACCCTCTCCTTAAACAGATCCAACAGTAAAAGACATCAACTTCAATACCCCCATTGTTGTGCACACATAGTTGTAAACGACTTGCAAGTTCGTTTTCAGGTGAATTAACTTGCTATGGAAAAAGATTGATGGTGGATTATTTACTCCTTATAGCCAATTACTCCAATTTCCTTTTCTTTTTTTTTTTTCATTACCAATCATACAAACTTCTGAATATTGCCATGAATTATTGAATCTCAGCATATGTGCATGTTTTGTTGACAAAAGAAACGCTATATTTCTATGTAACCTTGCTGGAGGCTAGGAACCTTGTAAGTGCAAGGCAAGGATTTTCTTTTTCTTTTCTTTTTTATAATAAAATTTTAGGAAAGGGGTTGGGTTCACCCACGATCCAAGGGCAAGGCGAAATCTCTCTTCCTCCTAGGTGATACCGATGTTGGGCAGGACGAGCTGTTTATTACTCTCAAGCGTTAACCTAGGCACCTAGGAGCTAGGATGCCTCCCCAGCGCCTTGCAAGGCAAGGGTTATCTATATGGAAATTGAGGGTAGGCAAGGGTTGGTGCTCGTGCTGCGTGGGCTCCCAATATGAGCCTCAGGACCTTGCTTCAGTTTTCAACTCTCACCCACGAGGTGGTTCCACTACCTAAGAAATTGTGGGAGGGACAAATTTATATTTTAGACGTTTCTCACCTGTCGAACCTTTTAAGAATCCACTCACGCCCCTCAAGTTTGGTTCGATCAATTAGTATTACCCTTTGTTAATTATTAGTAGGCTTACATAAGATCAGGTTGATAGCCTGTGCCTCTCTTATTTATTTAGCAGTCCTTTTTCAAATAATGAAATGGAAAGTCTTCAGGGTTTTGTTCAATTTCAATTGATCTTGTATCTAATTTACAACTTCTATGGAGACGGTCTATTCCAGAGAAGATTAAAGCTTTCATGTGATTAGCTACTCATGGAAAAACTCATACATCAAAACTGAGGATGCAGAGAGGATTGAAGATGTCTGCTGCTTGTCTTTTTAGATGCAAGATGGATGAAGACTTGATGCATATGTTGCAGGACTATGCTATTGTCAGGGAGTGCTGGAAATCAGTGGTTAAATACGAAAAAATGGAATACATTCTCTTCTTTACAAGGGGCGGATTGGATCAAATGCAATTTGACTCATGAGATTGACAAAGAATATACGAAGAAGGTTTTGTGGCCAACCTTGTTTAGGTATCTTTGTTTGGATGCATGGGTATCACGTAGTAAAAAGTTATTTGATTGTGAGGTGACTTTTGTGGAATTGAATTCACAACATAGTTTTTTTAAAACATGTTTAGACAAGGATATTCTCATAACAGAAGATATGAAGAAGAGGAGTAATAGTTTTCATACAAATCTAAATCATCATGAAGAGCACTTCATCAAAGTAGTAGTTAATGGCTCAGTCTTAAAAGATGGAAGAGTGGGCACAGAGGTTACTTTCGAGATCAAAATGATAGATGGCTTGTAGACTTCAGTTGCAAACTAGTTTATATTCCTCCAGTTTTAGTAGAAATAATTGGTCGCATTCAGGGCCTACAAATGTGTTGGTCCAAAGCTATAGGAAGATTAATTTAATACTAATTGTATAAAGACTATAAATTATATGTAGCACGAATGTGATCAACATCATCCTTTCCAGGACATTGTAGATGTTATTAGAATGCTTTTTTTTAGATATTGGCAAGTTGCTATCACTCACAGATATAGATAAACTATAATTATTGCTGATCATTTTGCCAGATACTTACATAGCATAGATGGAAATTTTTGTCTATTTGATCAACCTCCTCCTCCTCTTATTCAAGAGGCAGACATTAATGAAAAGTATGACTCTTTACTGAAGATGTTGTAACGTCTCTATTGACAATCTCATTCCAGCATTCTTACAAAATAAAAAAATTCACAGCTTCAGGTTCCTACTTCCCTCGTGATCTCGTGAATCTGTTTTCCAGGGTTGGTGGTCAATGACATCACTACCTATATTTGCTAAGAGTGTTCAATGGAGCAAAGCCAATTTCACCAAAGAAAAATAATTGCTAAATTAGGCACGGTGCAATAACTGCTTTACATAAATCAAGACATCTACTGCTGCAATTTACAGATAGAACAGAATCATGTATTGAACTCCACAACTTCAACTTCAAAATAACCTGGGCTAATCAAAATGATTTTTCCCACCATGGAACAAAATGTTGTTCATGCAATGGAAAAGAACTAGAAGAGTTGTATAAGTTAGCGCCTTCCAACTGTCGTATCACTGAAGTAGGCAGTTACTGCCTTCAGTTTACCATTCAAAAAGACTTTCTCCACCTGAGATCATTATAGCAATTAAGAATTGATTCATCCAGTTAAATACATAATCTGTTGAACAATAATGGCACACAAATAACATAGTTAACCTTAAACCAAAAAAAATAAAGATTGTTCCATTTCACCCATTTTGTTCTAGAGGTAAAAAGGTTTATATTTCGCCCATTTCACGTCTTTGCCCCAAATTTCTAGTCCTGAATATCTAAAGGAAGATTCGCGCAATTCTCAGCCAAGCTCAAGTTTATAATCGTTAGATATATAAAACTTGGACCAAAATTACTGTATAATCCATGTTCATCTCATTGAATTTGCACTTTTTTTCATGGGGGAAAAAAAATCTCCATTAAATCTAATTCTATCATATTTCAGAAAATAGTACTGGAACCAGGTCGTTGAAGTCCAAATTAACATACTGCTGTTACATAATGTTGACGTTGCTAATATAAAAAATCCCAACTATTCTCACGCCAAACAAAGAAGGAATGAAGTAAAGCAAAGCATGACTGGAATAAATCAAAAAGGATCAATTAACTGTGCATACCCTTATGTTAATACCTTCTACTTTCAACAGGCACAAAATCACATCCTAAATTGCTTTTAATACATTTATTTTTCTTTTATCACATCCTCCATAAGCAGATATCCCAAAACGATAATCTAAAATGGACATTTGGGGGTTAGTGGAACACAGTTAAAAGGTATATTTATGAGTAGTGAAAGAAATAACAAATCACCATTCTCACCCGTTTTTCCCCCCTTGGGGTGGGGGCTTTGAGAACCAGGCTTCCACTAGAAAGTATATAAATAAAAAAGGAGTTAACCAATACCTCTAAAGACCATGGAGGACAGGTAGATAGAGATAATTCTGCCAATTGGTTCAAGTCAATATTTCTTGGCAGGAACATGACAACTTTAGATGCAATTTCCTTCGCAGCTCTGAAGAGAACATATCTGCACATCAAAAGTTCAAATAAACAGGACAACCAAAACTATTTAATCTATTTGAAAAGATGAAACAAAGAACACCCCCAAATAAAAATAAAAAAAAAAAGTCTACCAACCCATCATGTGGTTTAAGCATCGTCTTCATGTCATAAGTCATAACTTTGGCATAATCAGGTCCCCCCCACGGAGGAGATAAGAAAACAGTATCAGCCTGCAGGACAAGCATTTTAACTGAAAATCACAAATATTTTTGGTATAAACATGATGTTGCTGATTAGTTTATGAGTAGATAAACAGAGAGAACTAAGCATGACAATGTCTTGACCGCAGCTTGCCCACCTGGAATAAAAGAGTACAAGAAATATCTGTCATGGATAGCAGTGCAAGCATGTGTATAGTGAGAAAGTAAGCCTACCCATCATCCATCTAAAACAGGTTCCTTTTCAGATGGTTAAGGAAGGCTCATGGGCAATCCTCCCCCAATCTCCGCACTTTCTTTTTTAAGATACTCATTTTTTAACTTTTTTTTATAACTATCTCTCTGACGTCTCTACAATTGTCAGCATTTGATACAGAATGGCACGAGACCATGATTAGTACTCTTAAAGTACAGGAATAAAGTATGATTTAAATTCTTATAATGAAAACGAGTTGAGCATAATGTCATTACTACTTATCTTCAATATCCCTGTTGATCACATTTAAAACATACCAGAATTAAGAAGCCTAACCACAAAATATCAATTATGACTCTGACCAGTCAGCACAAGGTAGAAAAGATATAACAGCAAGGACAAAATATTGTCATTTATCAACTTTTGTACCTTAAACTTTGGTGCCAAAAGGAAAAAGTCTCCTATAATGAAATCAATCTGATTACACACTCCATAGATAGAAGCATTATGCGTTGCATAATCAATCTTCCTTGGATCAATATCAATTGCTATCACATGTCTGCACCTGTAAGTATCATATCAAATAATAAATTTCTATTTACAGATATCAAATATCTCTCAAAGAAACGAAAATGTATCAGGAAATGCCAATAGCATTGGACAATTACAAGATAAAATCTAGAAAGAAAACAATTTTCTAGCATTTAAAGGTCTAAAGGCTCTCCTTAGCCAAAGGATTTCTTTACTCTCCTGTCACTCCACCTACAATCTTTTAAACTCGGCTAATGACATTTCTGTCTCCTATCTATTCGTTCCATTCCCCAGACCCATGTACCATGTGACAAGTTAGTTACGCATGGGACCCCTCAACCTGTGGCACTTCATCATCCCTCTCACAGCTAAAAAATAATAATAATAAATAAATAAATCTCTGCGTTGTTTCAGATATATACTGTAATGGGTAGTGGTCCAATGGACAAGGACCATCATACATTTTTTTTTTTTTTTTACTAACTAATCAGTCCTATCAATTTTGAAAAACTAAGCCATATTGAGCAGCAACAAGTGACTATTTAGTACTCACCATTGTGCAAATTGGATGGCATTTCCACCGACACCAGTGAAACAATCAACTATGATACCACAAGCACAACGTAATGCATGATGCTGCGCAATAGGCTCTGGAGTGACGGAAAACCATCCTTCCTCGTCCATTTTTATACCATGATCAAATTTAGAAAATAAACTATATCTCTGATGCCAATATTTGCCAAGAGCAGCAGAATACTCTTCATGCAATTCTTGAAATTGGGGACCTGCAAAATGAAAAATCAATAGATTAAATAAGCAGTAACAGTTAACAACGTATTACAAGTACTGGAAGACTCCAATGAACCACAATTGGTTATACTGTTTCCTATCAAGGTAGGAAGCAAAACATATTAAAAAGCATGACTGTTTCAAGGCATGAAACTTCCAAAAATCAGTTTTAATCAATCAATCAAGCATCTATCTTTGGTTAAAAACGCTCTCTATCCAATAATGACAGTGCACGCATACAAGATAAAGAAAAGAATTATCTATACATGATCTGAATGTTATAGCTTGGATCATAAAATCATTATAGCATGGCAATATCTCCATGGATCTAGTTTTCTCATAATTTGACACCAGCAAAGCATTAATAAAATTGGAGCCGCATAGTAGGGGGGGAGTTAAGAATTAGCAAAGTTATCACAGAAGCTAGATGATAATAATGAAACACACCTTTAGTTTCATTATACAATCTTCTATGTCTTGGTTTTCTTTTCACTTTCATTTCCTGTATTTTCATAGAAGAATCACATTTAGCCTGCAACCCATTCACAATGGGAACGGTGATATCCAAGCATGTGTCATTACCCTCTGAAGTTGGTTTGATGCATCTTTTGTGAGAGCTGCAAAGCATATCAAGTATGAGGAGAGCAAGTAGAATATAGAAATCAGAAAGGTTAGTTGAAAGAAGCATTTTCTGATAACTAATACTTTGTATTTAATGGTTGAAGCACTTTGCTAGCCTTGCAAATTAAATGAGTTGTCTTGGAAATGTAAGTCTCATTAAACATATCAAGAAGTGATAAAGTATCCAGAATAAGTGTATAACCTTACAAATAAATCCTTTCCAGGGATGATCATAACATGATAAATTAAGGTTGATCGATTTACTTCTCTTATACTGGGTTTAGGTACAAGATGTAATACCTGATGCTATAATCCAGGGCATCTGACATTGAGCAGAATGAAACTCCATCATCACAGCTACTACTCTCAATCAATTCGAAGGATTGGCCTTCACTCTGTACACTGATATCAGATATCATATTGTCAGAACTAAATCCAATGTCAATTGAACTCAAATCTTGTTTAGCTAATTTATCTACAATCAAAGATTCCTCAAGGGAGTTAGTCTTGTTCTGAGAACCATTCTCATCTGTTGCTGCTACAGTGGCACCATTATCCATTTCTGTACAGCCACTAATTGCAAGATGTTCCATCCCTGGGGGTGGGTCCCATGTGGATACTTGTGTTCTGATATTATAAAAGTAGTTTCTCTCATAGAAAGTATCCCAATACACCATCCATTCTCCCGGTTCCCCACAGTCACTTGAGTCAGCAATCATGTCACATCCAGTCCCTTCTGAAGTCATAGGAAATGAATCTGATTCATGAGTCATTGGCTGTGAAATAACACTGTCACCATTGCAAAAGGTCTCATGTTCCGTATCTTTGCAAACAACTGATGAAACTTCCAAGCATTCATGATCAATCAACTGATCACCACCTTCTATTCCGCAAAAGCTCACACCAGAAACTGTCAAACTGCCTTCAACTCCAGCAGAAGATCCAAAAGTTGAACTTGATGCAACTTTCAAATCATCACTTAACAAAATATTTCTAATTAATAAGTCACCATCCTGAGCGCCATCAGTTACATCCTCATTTTTGTCATCATGATTTTGCTCCCTGATAACATCAGGCAAAACAACAGTATAAATTGCTGCACTGTCTTCTTCAATGGAGACACATCGAGAGTTATCAACACCCACTGAACCATCACAATGACATGGTTCGCTTTCACCCAGCATTGATAAACATGAAAAAGAATGACTTGTATTATCACAATAAATGTCAGGAGATACAACCTCCTCTACATTCACTCTGGAAAGCGCCTCATCTACTGGATCATGATGATTATGTTTACCCTTTCTTTTGCCTTTTAGTTGTCCATGTCTCTGTAATAAGATAGTTCAAAGATATAATTAATATCAGCTCTGAAAGCAATTAACAATTAGATAAGGTGTATGATGAAAATGATAAAGGATAGTGAACAATGATGCCTATATTTAAAATTGTTAGCAACAATTGCTTTGGGAATATTATGACTTTTGAAAGACACATATTCATAATTGAATGTCCTCGGTCTCAACTGCATGTATCATTCAAATGTTCTCCGGAAAGTGCACCTAGGTTGTAATTATATTATGTTTGATTGTGAAGATCTGAGGCATTGAGTGACTTGAAATACAAACTTACATGTTTGGCATTATTTAAAATATTTAATTAAAAAGAAACACATACTTTTAAGGAAAGCATTCCACCGGAAAGATATAAGAACGTTTTTAGGCAACTAAGTATACCTCCTTATTTGTGTGAAAGGAAAGAGGAAGCCCCAATGCACTCATCTGCCTTGTAAATTCCATATCTTCAGAGAACACCGGCATAACAACATAAGAGAAGAAAACTATTAAATACAGCTCCAAGCACAGTCAATCACACGAGCACTGTAAAACATACTGACAAATAAGGGCGCCATATATTTCCCGGAATAAAATGCTTGTAGGAAAATGTTTTCTGGTGGTTAATACAATGTTGTTCTGGAAAACAACCGCCAGTTTAACAAGAATGATTTTGGTTTGACGGAATATTTCTTTCTTTTTTTTTTTCTTTTTTTTTCCCTGAAGACTGCTTCGTCCATTTTCTGTTAAGAGGTGCAAAAAACTTGCAGGCAAATCAGGAAATCATTCAAAAACTCCGATGACACAACTGAGATATTATAAGTGCTAGATAGGGGGAGAAACACTTGCCTTCAGTTGTAGAAACGAAGTGTAAGCCTTTATCGTCATCAGCTTCAGCCAATCTCTAGGTAAGATAAGAAACCAAGTGAACGAGAAATCAGATAACAAATACAAAAAATTAGAAATAGAAACATTTAGTTCAACAAACGGCTAGAAAACTAACAGAGCGCTCCGCTGATGATGAAACATGCGCGCCATCGTCCCTGCAATTAATGAGAGCGTTAAACAGAGGAAGCAAGAAACAGGAATAGATAAAGAAAAGACCTAGCGTATGAGTGAGAGACAAAGGAGTAGCACCATAAGAAGACTTGGGTGAGCTTGAAGAGAGAACCAAGAGCTTTGATGGAAGGGCCATAGCATTCGGAATCCGCGGTGTCCATCCTATAGTTCAGTGAGAAACGACTCGGGTCACCTCGCAAGGACTCCAGCCCCTGGTTTCCCGCTCCTCTCCCGCCGAGCGGTCACTCCCTTTCTATCCCGCCTCCGTCACTGTTGCATTTTTTTTTTTTTTTTTAAATTAGGTTAATGTTTGTTTTTATTCTGAAAAAAATTTAAAATATTGCCCCTGAAAGTTTTTTCCTGATTGGTGCCCCGGAAATTTTAAAATTGTGCAATTTTACCATGGTTTATCTAGATTAAGTTTGACTGTTTATTGATCAAATATGTTGACTTGACATGTTCACGTGTCATTTTTGTTAAGATATAAATTTACTCTGAAAGTTTTCACTCAGAAGCAATATTGCCTCGAATATGTTTTGGGTTCAATGTTTCTTAAGAAGATTTCAAACTGTAACGATGTCGCCTCGACATTTTAAATGTTAAATTTGATTGTTAGTTGACCAAATATACTAAGCTGATACTATGAATAACACTGAAGAAGAAGCTATAGATGGAGGAGGAGCTCAAGCTTGCTAGAGAGAAATAAATAAAAAGATTCAATTATCATATTCAAGACACACTTAGCATTTAGCAAGGTTACCAAGGACAATGCCACTAGTAACCCTCATAGCCTAGTGACATTAGGATAAATAGGTACCTATTTGATTTTCTCATGATTCCCCTGAAGAATGAATTTGTTATTCGTATTGTTGAACTTGTTACTCTCATTAATGAACTTGTTATTTTCATTATGTAATTTGTTAATGGTAGTTAGATTTTGGTTTCATCAGTGACATGTGTTCCCCTTGAAAAATAACATTGTTGTTCTCATTACTGAACTTGTTAATCTCATTAATGAACTTGTTATTCTCATTATGATTTTTGTTAAATCCCGCATTTACTATTCACATACTTCTTCCTCAAAACCTCAATCTACAACTTCTCAGACTGAGAACTTGTTTTTTTTTTCAATTAGAAAAACGTTTTTTTGAGTGTTTTCATCAGATCCATAACCAAACTACGAGCTTGTCGCCCAAAACCTCTCACTCCAAATCAAACACCCAATTTTTTTTTTCTGGCAAAGGTTATGAAAAATAGAAAAGGAGATTCCAAGGACTTATCAACAAGTATCCCTTAAAAAAAATCTCACATTTTCGCACACTGTTAAGCTAAATGAACAAATTATAGAGAAAGAGTCTGTGTCTGTGTTGCCATGGCAGAAGAGGAAGAGGAAGAGAGGGAGAGGAAAGAGAAAGAGGAAAAAAGGGCATAATGATAAATTTATCAACATTTTAAAATCTCAATTTGATTTCCCTCACCTTTATGTCCTTTACAAATTTTAACAAACATTTGGAGGTTTTGGAATTTCATTCAGTATTTATTCGTCATTCTCACTATATTAATATTACCCATCGTCAATATTATTAGTATAAATATGCCTACCGTTAATCCTCGGTTTATAAATTTTGATGATAACAAACTTGGAAAAGGAAAGAAGACTTGATGATTCAAGTCACTCGAGTGTATGTTTCAATACATTCAATTGTGCAACTGTTATTTGAACTAAAACTTGAATCAGAAAGCAATTATGAAGTGTTCTTGAATGAACACACTCAAGTATTACTTTGAACACTCAAGTGTTAGCATAACACTTGCAGCAAAATTGCCTGACACTCTCTTCATTTATGAAAGTGCCTGACACTCGCTTATTCCTATAAGTATTGTGTTGGGCACTCTAGTGTGTTAATGAACATTCGAGTGTTAGATCCAACACTTGTAGATGTTTGCTTGACACTCGTACTCATTCTAAAAAGATCAAGATAAACACTTGCAAAGTTTAGTGCATAATACTCGCTGATGAGACAAGAATGCTGCCTTTTATTAGGCACACTCAAAGTGTCACATCAAGTGTAGCACTCGAGTATCTGGTAGAAATTAATATATTTTCTCTAAACTCTATTCTTTGAACAGTCTTCTACCAGACACTGATTTCATCAACACTCGAGTGTGATAAAATGCACACTTGAGTATTACTAAAATGACACTCGAGTGTCTGGAAGAAATTCTATCTTTTCAAACTAAACTCTTTTAAACAGTCTTCTTCCAGAAAGTAAAATCTTCAACACTCAAGTATGGAAAATACACACTCGAGTGTGACACTAGCACTACAAAAAAAACGACATTTTGTAGCGGTTAAAATCACCTATTTGTAGCGGTTTTTGCCGCAACTAATGACATTTGTCGCGGTTCCAAGAACCGCTACAAAATCCACTGCGGCAAGCTAATTTGCCGCGGTTAAGAAAAACCGATACTACATGCATATGAACCGCTACTATATCTGTTGCGGTTAATAATAACCGCTACTAAATGAAGCTACAAAACTGTAGCTTTTGACGCGGTCAAGGTCACTCTTCCTGTTGACTGCGACAAAATTGTGAATTTTCGTTTATTTGTAGCGGTTTTTGTGATGTAACCGCTATAAAATCACCGCTACAAAATTGGTGCGACGTTGGTGCCAATTTTGTAGCGGTTATTCTCAATTAACCGCTACAAAATTACCGCCACAAAGTTTCCCGCCAGTGCGCGCCAAGGTGGCGCCAAATTTGTTGCGATTTTTTTTGGGTCAACCGCTACAAATATCGGAGCAGTCATGTCGGCATGGCTTCCGTTACTGTTTAGTGGCGGTTTATGGATATAACCGCTACAAATTTGTAATTTGTGACGGTTATTTTGAACCGCTGCAAATAAACCGTGACAAAATCCGATTTTTTTTGTAGTGTAGAGTGTGAGTAGAATGACACTCGAGTTTCACCTGCTTCTACACTAAACTTTCGTCTTTGAGAATTCAAATTCGCTGATTATCATTTGGTAACTTCTGATTATTACTTGTATTACTTTTCATTGCTTCTAAACATGTTTAATTATGAGTTTCTGATGATTTGAATCATAGATTAAGTCCAAAAACACAAAAGCATGGTTATATGTCAAAACATTAAATGCAATCTTATAAACAGAGTAGACGCAAGCAAACTCAAAGCAATTCAATAAGTATCGTCTGAGCTGCAATTGCGGCAAAGCAAAAGCGACCCATCCTTAGGCAATTGCAGAGACGAAAGGGATGTCGTATGAATATCTATTGCAGCGATGCGAAAGTGACCGATTCTCAACGACTTTGGTTTGTGTCTAACAGAAAGCTTTCTCAGTTTAACAGACAATTTGAACTCTTCAACAAAAAGCTTGAACCTTCATAGCTGTCATTAATGAAGTTCAACTATAAATACACGAGCATTCAATTCAAAGCAACCAACCAAGCACGATCAATTTATTGCTCATTCATTACTCATTAATACTATGTGAAATATCTGTGATATTTTGTTCATCAGTGTTCATTCATCTACTATGTAAGAAAGTTTTACAATTGATTTGATTTTTTTGTAAAATCTCAAGGTAATGAGACTTTGAGTGGTTGTTAGATTACAATTTGTAAGGGGAAGTGAGTCCTAGTGAGGATTACTCTATATTACGGTGCCAAGAACCTGGTTGATCTTGGAATGATAGTGAAAATTTCATAAACGCTTTGGAAACTGGACGTAGATCAAGGATTTAAAGCCGAACTAGTATAAACGTCTGTGCACACTTCGATGATATCTCTCTAACTCCTTCGGTTTGATTTAATAGTTTAACGTTTTTACTTTAAATTTTTTAAATCACTCAATTCACCCCTTCTTAGTTGAAACATCGACACTAACACCTATAACAGCTGGGCAGAAAAAAAAAAAAAAATCAATAGAAGTTGGTTAAGGTCATAAGCATCTTTACCCGTAAGGATAACACAAGTTCTAATCCTGGCCAACATAATTGTTGGAATCAGTGAAAACCCTTTGCTATTTTTCACCTTGCTATTTTTCAATTTTTTAACGATCATTGTATGCGTTAGTGTTTTAACAAAGTTGGGTAATATTGGTACATTTTAAGGTTTCAGGCGATATTGAACTTACGAAAATTTGCGGGATAACATTGCTATTAAACAAAAATTTTCGGGATAAATCTGCATCATAACCCAATTTTTAAGATGAAATGAATGTGAGGCTACATATTTAAGAAAAAATAGAGAACTTTTAATTATTGTTATTTAATCTAAAAAAATAAAAAGACAGAAAAATACCACTAAAACTTCAAAAATCTATTCACAACAACATTAGACTAACAACAATAGTTAAGCAACTAACAACTTGTTTTTAAATGATATTTTTTCAATATTTTCCCAAAAAAAAAAAAAATTTAAATACGGAGAGATGTGAAGAGGGTCTGTCCTGGGGCTCCATTGCAGCACCTGCGGGCAGCAATGGAAGACGGTGAGATAGAGGAGGGGCCTGTGCCAGTGGAAGTAGAAGACCAACGTGATGGACAGTCAGCGGAAGAATGCAAGTCGGAGGAATATTCTTACGAAATGCTGCAGAATAGCAAAACTTCGGTAGAAAAGATCGTGGCTGAGATGCTCTCTCTTAAAAGAGAGGGTAAACCTAAGTCGCAGCTCCGAGAGCTCGTTACTCAGATGTTCCTCAACTTTGTCACTCTGCGCCAGGTCAATATGCTCTCCGTTTTCTTATCCCGCATCCTTTACTGCTTTAGGGTTTATAGGTAACTTCGCGGCTTAAGTTGTGTGTAAATTCAAAATGAATAATACATTGATCTAACCTGGGTGTATAAGGTGGGCCAGCGAAGTCTGAGGTTAAGCACCCAACGGGCTTCTGGCAAGTGTAGAATATATAAATTGTCACTAATGAAAAAAATGAAAAGGCGTGAAGGCCGTGCACTAAGGTGATGAACAATTTTGATTTCAAATTCGGGAGGAGGCGAAACCATTGAATGTTGGTTTAATAGGGACATCAATTTCATATGCGTGATCCGGCAATGAGGATTTCCCCTTAGAGTGGGCAATATGTTTTCATGTGGACTTTTAGGCATAATTGGTATGAGAGGTGGAAGTAGTGGAAGTTGTAATGAAGCAAAATAGGAAGGGCATCGAAAATGGGGATAGATAGAAAGGTTTTGATGCTCATTCGTTGGTGCTTTATAGAGAAATTGGAAAATGAAAAGTTTGCAACTTACTTTGGCCCAAAGAAGCGAAAAAAAAGAAAGAAAGAAACTCTGCGCGTTTGCATCTTCAACCCGTTTTAATTCCTTAGTTTAAGTTGAAAATATTTGTTAAGAATGAAATGAATATTGATGGCTGGGTTTTTGCTTTTATGCCATTATTTTTCTCCTCCAAGCAACCAACCATATAATAGTTCTCCTCACAATTTAAATTCAGTATTATTCATCCCCACCAGGCTATCCTCTATAATATATCTTAGACACACATTATACAACTATGGGTGTTGTAAGGAATTTCATCACATGGTCTTCACTGATATAAATAAAAAGTATACGGCTTTCTAGCTGGATTTGAATTACAACTAACATCTAATTATGTTAATATTGGCTGTTTTTCTAGCTATACTAAATTATGGTAACTTATGTTGTTTTTCATCTGCTAAATGATTAGCATTTCAATTGTATTGCCTGAACTGTGTCTCATTGACAGCCTCATGTACCACATCGACAAACAAACTAATTCTTTTCTTCAATGTGTCCTTTACCTTCAGCATATGAATTGTTATGCCACACATATTAGTTTAGCTCCCTCCATTTTCTCTTTAGGAACTTTATGCAAGGCATATTTTACTCTACCCATGGCTTTGAAGGGCACTGACCATCCATCTATATGTCTGTTCGAGGTTCAACTATTTAATGTGCCAAGAACCTATTCCTTAAAATTTGCACATTTTTTGCATTAAGCTTAAGGCATTAATATGTTTTCAGGCAAATCGTTCCATCTTGATAGAGGAAGACCGTGTTAAAATGGAAACAGAACGTGCAAAGGCACCTGTAGACTTCACATCCTTGCAGCTTCACAACCTGATGTACGAGAAAAGTCACTATCTTAAGGCAATAAAGGCTTGCAAAGACTTCAAAACAAAATACCCTGACATAGAACTTGTACCTGAAGAAGAATTTTTCCGTGATGCACCTGAAGATATAAAGGAATCCATATTGTCTAATGATAGTGGCCACAACTTGATGCTCAAGAGACTAAATTTTGAGATATTCCAGGTGATATTTTGTTATCCTATCTCAATCAGGTACTTGCTACTTGTCTCAGTGGGCCTGTGACAAATAGCTATGAGGTAGATATGAAGGAAGGAAAAGAAGTGAAGATAAATTTCATGTTTTTATATGATGCCGTTGGTCCCACTTGTGGTATCTTTGGCGCTTGTTTTCATGTATTGACATTTCTCAACTGTGACGTTCTTAAAGCCTTAAAAATTACTATATGCTTGGTAAGGAAAATTGTGGTGTAAAAGATCTCAATCATTTATTCTTGGAGGAGGTATATTGTCTTTGACATGGATTTAAGAAGCTGAAGTCTGAAACTTTAGACTCTGATAATTTTGTGAACTCCTGGGTTCACCTCTTGCAGCAATGAAAGATATTGGAACCAGGGAAGTGTTAGATGGTTGCAAGTTACAATTTATTATGCCTCTTGCAAAACTTCCATATTAACAAAATAGAAGGATTGTTGGAGAAGAATAGAATGCCCTTTGTGTTAAGCATCCATAACTTTTTTATTAAAATGTGTTTTTTACTTTTGATCAGTTATGGATTGAAGTTACTTGATAGTTTTCTTTGTTATGTGGATAAACTTTTATTTTGTGTTTGCCTGTTGGGTGTGACCATGCCATATTAGGTAAGTATTTTAATATGCTTCCGGCTGTACCATGTTGATTGAAAACTATTAACTTCATTGTTCTGTCATTTTTGCGCTTGTTAATGACCTGCCTTTATGTTTTTCCCCCCCTGTTATTAATGACTAACATGTTATAAAAATTTAATTATGAATTTGTATAAGCGCAAAGAGCTTTGCAAGCTTCATGAGAAACTGGAACTGCAAAAAAAGAGTCTTTCTGAGACCATTGCAAATCGAAAGAAGTTCCTCTCAAGCCTCCCTTCACATCTCAAGTCTCTTAAGAAAACATCCTTGCCAGTGCAAAATCAATTGGGAGTTTTGCATACTAAGAAACAAAAGCAGCATCATACAGCAGAGTTGCTTCCACCGCCTCTTTATGTGATTTACTCACAGCTGTTGGCTCAAAAGGAGGCATTTGGAGAATGCATTGATCTGGAGACCATAGGAAGCATCAAAGATGCTCAAGCTTTTGCCCGCCATCAAGCTCAAAAGGACCCTGGTAATAAAGAGTTGACATGTCAATTCTTGCAATTATTCAAAATTAATCAGATAAATGCAGCTGGAAGTGTGTCTACTTAATTATGAGGCTAACCTGTGAATAGATTTTTGATGATTCAACTTTAAACTGGACCATTACGCCAACATTTATATTTTAGACCAACATTAGTGTCAAGTTTCCATGTTTGCAACAGGCTGAGATTACGGGAGAGGTAGTTTTATTAGTAATATCTAGTATTCAAGTACTGTCATTTCACCCTGGTGAAAAAGTACTGTCGTTTCAGTACTGATTTTTGTTCCATGTTTTATTGGCTTAATTGTAGTAGGTTCCTATCATGTTCCTTGTTCAAATTTGACATCAATATTATCTCCGACCCAAAACTGAACATCTGGAAGTTTTGTGACATGATATTATTTACTCAGGCATTGCCCCCATTGTGGAAAGTTCCAAAATAGATGATGATGCACCTGATGAGGAAGAAGATGGGCAGAGGCGGAGAAAACGACCAAGGAGGGTTCAAGGCAAGGAAAGTCTTGATCAAGCCGGAGTATTTCAAGTTCATCCACTTAAAGTCATCCTCCTTGTGTATGATGATGAGAGTTCTGATCCCAAGTCAGCAAAACTCTTTACTCTAAGATTTGAGTACTTGGTGAAGTTGAATGTCATTTGTGTTGGAACCGAGGCATCTAATGATGATCCTGAGAATGATATCTTATGCAATTTGTTCCCTGGTGACATGGGTTTTGAACTTCCTCATGTGGTATGGATATATCCTTTGCATGTCATTGGCTTGTTCTTCATTCTACCTTATTTGAACTTTCAATTCATGTCATTATATTCTTTTTTAATGTAATTCAGTCAGCCAAGCTGTCCGTTGGGGACTCTGTTATGTTCAATGGCCATAGAACTTCACGACCTTATAAATGGGCACAGCACCTGGCAGGTATTGATTTCTTGCCAGAGCTGTCTCCTCTACTTCTATCTGGCTGTAAAGCATCAGGTTACAGGACAGAGAATGAAGGTGTCACATCTGGGCTTTCACTTTATCGCCATCAGAACCGGGTACAGACAATTCTACAGAGGATTCGTTCACGTAGAAAAGCTCAGTTGGCTCTTATGTAAGTTGCAGTTCTTCTATGTTTCTAAAGTTTTATAATATGAAGGACCCTCATTGATACTCAATGAAAGATAAAATCTGTTACTATAATGTTATCAAATCAAACCTCTGCTATAGTGTGACAAATGGTCATATTTTTCTTTGCCCCCTCCCTTCCATGTTTTCTGCTCATTTAAGATTGTTTTCAAATTCAACATGCCATTCTAATTTGGAGGACTTCCCAGTATTTTGTGTTTGTCGTGATTGATCATACCCAAGTTAAAATTTGTTGTATTCCTTTGCTGGCTTACAGAGAGCAGCTTGAATCTCTTGTGAAACTTGAGTGGCCTCTTCTATCCTGCAAAAATGTTCCATGGGCTATGCATACTCCTTTATGCAATTTGGATGTTTGGTCACCTGTAAGATCCATATCAAATGAGTCTTCATCTCTTACAGTTGTGGATAAGGAGGAACATAGTCTGGAACCAATGGATGTTGATGTAGGTGAGAAATCTGCTGCCACAAAGGAGGAACTAGAGGGTACAAGGGAAGATGGGGAACTTCCATCTTTGCTGCCTAACATCTCTGTTGTAGGTCATGTCAAGCCCCCTTATTCAAAAGGATCTAGTCTAGACCATTCCAAACATCTGAGTTTAATTTCTAAAAGCATCACTCCCCAACTTAACAAGGTTAAATCACGAAGTTTCAAGAACTTCGATGAGAGTGACTTTTTGCTGGATGATGAAAGTGATCTTGATGAGCCATCACTAATTGAACCAGAACCTGAGGACATGGCAAATGATCATTGCTCCAGAAAGTCTGAAATTTCATGTATGGATTATGGGGTCAAGGAATTTTGCCTTGTTCTAAGTGGGAAAATTGGGGTGGATAAGAGGAATGCGAATCTAGAAGCAAAGGTATGTGAGCCCTTTTTCTCTCTGAATTGTCAGTTGTTGGTTAATCAACATGTTCACCTAGGTTTTACTTCTGTTTCTTCTGACAGATCAAGATCAGCATGGAGTATCCTCTTAGGCCTCCTCTTTTTGCATTGACTCTTTGCCCTTCATCTTCTGGGAAAAAACATCAAGATAATGATGATTTGGACTGGTACAATGAACTTCGTGCTATGGAGGCTGAGGTGAGTAACTGATGTTCTTCCTGAGAGGTGGTATCATCAAATATATATCACCACACCTTAGGGATATGAATCTTTGAGGGCTGGGGATTCATTGGAGGGTAATGCAGTACGGTGTTTAAGCTTATAGTTACATCGATGGGTGAGCCAGATGCTTGACCCCTGCTGGCCCCCCCTCCCCCCAAAAAAGAGAGAGAGAGAAAAAACAGGAGAGTAGAAGAAAACCATCGGATTGTTACTGTTTTCTTGATTTCTTTTATCTCTCTTTGTGGCGATATTCATGTTTCCCTTGTCTCAATTGTAGGTCAATCTTCACACGCTAAGGGGGCTACCTGCAGATCAACAAAATTATGTATTAGCTCATCAAGTGCGCTGTCTTGCTATGTTGTTCGACTGTCATTTAGATGAGGCTTCCCCATCATCTGAAGGGAAAGGTTGCACCTCTGTAGTTGATATTGGTCTATGCAAACCAGTAAATGGCAGGTTCCTGAATAGATCTTTTAGAGGAAGGGATCGAAGGAAGATTATCTCGTGGAAAAGCTTTGATTAACCCCCAACTAATTCCAATAATCAAGGTCTGGAGGTGGCAATGTATTCTAGATAAACAGGGCTTAGCTTGATTTAGCTGAAGAGAATGTACTTGTTGTGTTTCTTAATGCAGTCATGGGATATCAATTTACTTACCGGACAAGCAAACAGAACCGTGGCTGTGGTGGAGCTTTATATGGTTCAACTCAACCAGCGGACTAGTACGGATACACTTCTGAGTTTCTAAGAGCAGCTACACTGTCGATTTTTATCTCAATATCTTGTTTTGCGATGCTTCAGAGACTAGGATGCCAGTATTTTATTAATAGTGCTCATTTTAGGGGTCGTAATTTTGTACTAGATTCTATTTGTACAGGATAGGTAATTTAATTGTAACGTTTTTTTTACAGAATCCGACTTTTACCAAGTAATAGTAAAATGTTTTTCAATCATCTGAAATCATGATTCATGAGGTGTCATCATTGGTAGTTCACTAGTTTGCATTGGCTATGCGCGTTCCGGAGATAATATGTCTGAAGCCGAGTCATATCGAGTCTCCCTAAAACTCGTTTATTTTTTTAACTTTTTTGGGCCATTAGCCCATTAGTACTGATGAATTCAACTGTAATACGCAAGGTTCACAGTATATTGGAGATCCTCACGTACTACAATCGTTTGAGCTGATAACAGCAGAGATCCGGAAAA